>PVKN010005698.1:0-30145 GCA_004027915.1 Capromys pilorides | reverse complement strand
AGATAAAGTTACTGAATCATTACTTTCTTTTGCCTTTCTTCCTGTATAGATAATAGAAATCATAATTTGGAATTCCAGGAAAAATTCCAAATGAAACAACATTAGGAACAGCGATAATCATGAAACATGTAGTGTGGGAAGCATTCTAGTTTTCAGGTATTATCTCATTTGATCTTCCTTACAGACACAAATGGTAGACAGTGTTATTATTCTATTGTTACAGATGAGAAATCAATATCATAACTTGCCCCAGATCACACAGGCCATTAAGTGGTGGAGACAACAGTCACCCTGATCCATTTAACTTTAGAGTAAGTGCTGGTCACTGGTAGATCACAGAGCATGCAATGATCTGCTGTGACAATCTCACAGCACATCAGACCAATCCTAAGTCTACTGCTGCCAGCAGATGTGTCTGTACTGGCTCAAAATGTGGCCAAGAATAAAGCCTTCTAGAGGGGACAACATACGCCGGATATGCCAGTTTACAAAGCCCCACCACATTCTCTTTCAGGATGGCTGAGCCGCAGATGTTGGAAGTGGGTTAAGGACAAGAGAAAAGAGCAGGGCTTGGGGTGATGAAAGCTTAGCAACACAACTGGACCAGCAGTCTCCGTGGGAACACTTGCCTCCTCCAGAACTGGAGTGATGAGGAGGCCGGGCCCCCATAAAAACTGTCGGTGCACATCCCAAGTGTCGCTGTCCCCATAGAACCTAGAACCAAAGAGATAGGTCACTGAAACATGGACGAGTGCTACGGCAGCTCTTGCCCCAGTCTGTGCAAAGCCTGCAGACTGCTGGGGAAGACACCCATGGTTACTCTGTGATACCTACTTCCTCTCACCTCTCACCCCTCACCCCTCACCTCTCACCTCTCATCTCCCCGCACCCCAGCCAGATCCACTTGTTGGACAGAGGTTCCTGGGCATGTGTTATTAACAGGTCACAGGATGTAATTCCAAACATAACCTTCTTTTAAAAAGCAATATATGACCAATATATTTTAGAATTTCAGCTGACTACCAAGAAGGAACTGAATATTATCACAAAAAAAATGTAATTTTAAGCTATCTGTTTTTAAACAGGAAATTCCAAGAGATGACAAAAACTTATTTCTAAAATAAATATATATAGTATTCCTGAGGACCATGTCTATCCCACATGATGGAATCAACTTTTTTTTTTTTACAAAGGGCTTATAAGTGCCCACTTGCACAGTGAAACCCAACATGCTCACTGGTTGGCAAATAAGAGTTATAGAATTCTGGAGATCCTGTAGAATATGTTTATTTACTTGCAAATTATAGATTCATTCCTATATAAATCCTCCTGTGATAGTGCAATACAGGGGAGGGTGACTTGATTCTGCCAGTCTCCCCTGACTACAAAGAACGAGGGGCATAGCTCAGGGATAGAACCACTTCTTAGCATACACAAGGCACTAAGTTTCATTCCCAGAACCACAAGGAGAAATAAATAAATAAAACCTAACAAAACTCAGGATGAAAGAGCTTAAATGAAGTTTTAAAATTTAGAATTAGTTGGTGGCACAATAAAGAAAAGCTCCTGAATCCCATAAGCTTTAAGTGTAGTGCTCTTCCCAAAATGGGGTGGGTTATAACGTTTAAACATACTCCCTTCAATAGTATTTAAGCATCACTAGACTTATAAATATCAATTTGGTATTATAATTACACACAAACACCCATTTGCTTGAATTGTTCTATTTTTCATGTTGATATTTGCATATCGTCAACCTCATTGAAGTTATAGTAACAGATTTCCTTGGGGTGGGAGAACTTACTCATGCAGAAGGGGCCTGGCCACTGTGTCCCCCCGGCTGTGAGCATAGTAAAAGAGTGTGTAGAGGTAAGGCAGCAGAGTGTAGCGGATGTTGAGGTAGTGCCTGGAGGAATTCAGCAGCAAGGAGTCGGCTCCGAAGGCGGCAGGGTCCTGGTCCTGGAAAGAAATAAGTTTGTAATTGTGGGTTGCCTGTGGAATATCAGAGGCACCCAGAGAACTTCAGACTCCATTCCTCACAACGAAGAATTTTCTGCCTAAGGTTACATTCTTTGTAGAAGGGCTGAGTTTTGTAGGGAACCATTTCGCCAGCCACACGGTCATGCAATTCTGCTCATTCCCTCTTTAGAACTGCTCTGTCGGGAGACTTTTAAGTGAATGACCTTGAAATATTCCCCCTTTGCCTCTCATTATAAAGTGAGTGATGCAGAAAAAGTACACAGAAAGAAAACTTTTGACGCAGTTGTCATTTCCTAATGAGAAGTGACAGCATATTTTATGAAACAACACAGGTCCCGGGTAACTGCAAATGATGGGGTAAATTAGTAAGCAAAGCACAGTGCAAGTGGTCAGCTCAGATTTCTTGGTGTGGGTGCAGTAGCTCCCTCTTAACACATGCCCCAATTTATTTGGATTCTATTTTCTGAAAGCCTTACCTTGAAGCCTTGGCCATTGTGGTTTCTGGAAAATGGATAAAAAGCTCCCAACTGCATCCAACGCCTGCAAAGCTCCTCGGAGGTATTCGAGTAGAAGCCACAGATGTCCGCACCCACCTGGGAAGACACACAACGGCATGTCCCCCTCATGCCCTCAGTGCTCCTTCACCTTCTCCCAGGGACCTCTCCACGGAACTTTGCAAGACCTCTTCCTGAGAAGGCTCGCACAGTGTGACCAGAACTGGCTAATACCCCATGCCCATGCTTCACCACCAGGTGAGTTATTCAGCCTCTCTGGGCCTAAGTTTCCTCATGTTGTGAAAGTGAGTACAACAGTTTTCTGAGGAATGTAACTAAGAATTGCTGATATTATTAGTTTACCAAACCAGCATCAGAGTTATTTTCTAAAGCTCATTATGTCACTCATCAATGTGACAATCTCTCCAGAACCTTCTTGCTACTTATTCTATTAACTCTTCGAACCTGCTTCCAACCCACCTTTCCAGATCATTCCCATTTCAGTGCTACCCACTCATCCTTCCAGACACATCAAGTACTCTACCTCATACTATGTTTGCTGGCATTTCTTTCTCAATCTGAAATGAGCTTCTCCCCACACTTTTTAATTTCAACTCAAGCAGCTTCTTTTGTATGAAGTTTCTTCTAGTTCCATCTGTCCCTCATAATCTTATCAGAGTTATTCTCTTTCTCTGGATCTCCCCTAAAAGTCCCCCTAACAGTTAATGCAGATGTTTCTGTGGGCCACTTTACTACAGCCTGTGTGAGTACTTGTTGACAATATATGTCTCCTTTTACCAAATTGTAAGTCTCCCAGGAAATTAAAGGTGTGTATTTTTCTGTGGTTATACATTTCAGCATGCTCGCCTTGCTTACTTAGTTCAGCACCTTGGACACAGTAGGAGCCCAATAAATATATATGTTGACTTTAACTAAAAGATGCCAAAGCCTCTTGAGTGTTGGCAGTGTTATCTTACTTCATATGGGTGCTGGATTGGTAGGTGTTTTCAGTGTATCACATTCATCAGCTATAGGAAAGGATCCGTGTACTTTTCTGTATGCTTGGGTATTTTAATAGAAAGAAATAGTCCAGCGATATCAAGATTTATTTTTCTACCTTCACAAGGTAATACAGAAAAAGACATTACAGTATCGGAGCCTTATTGATGCTGAAGTACATGCGCTCTAGATGTTAAATCCCCACTTGCCTGAATGATGCCATCCAGGAACTGAGATTCACAAGAGGTCAAGACAGAGACTCACCAATGGGATGCCAAAGAGGTTGAACTCAAGCATGCCAGGGATGGACCACCGAAGGTCATTCCAGGTAGCCTCGTTGTCGCCTAACCAGTGAGCTGCAAACTTGCCAGATCCCGCGAAGGTAGAACGGGTTATGATGAAACTTCTCTTGCCTGGAAACACGGTCTTGACAGCTCTAGGAAGGGAGAGAGATTTAGAGGGTCAGAGTGTGATCTTAGCTGGTCTCACTCAAAACGATGCACCAACAATGCCAATGATGTTAGAAACAAATGAGTCCCCACTCCTTTCATCTCCTTCTCTCGTAAGTGGGTTACTGACTATTGGGAGCAGCCTGCGCCATTAAGTGCACTCATATTTTTGCTTTGTTTGAGGCACACTGCTAGTGCCATAATTTTCAAGAAGTTCAAAAGCAGCCTTAACAATGTTAGTAACTAGAGGTATACAACTTTTTAGAACAAAGGTGAGATTTAACTTTTCATAGATTTATTTATTAATCTTTTATATCGTGAGACTTTAGACATATACAAAAATGGACCTCCACATAGCATTTTCAAGTTAAATTCTTTCTAATATTGGTGACAATTTTATAATAAGAAATCTTTGATTAAGAAAATATATCTTATATATGCATGAATGTACTTCATATAAGTACATATTATTTATAATTTTAAACTACAAATCCATCTGTGTATATATAAACAAAGTCTTCTACAGGGTTGTAGATATGGCTAGTGGCAGTTATCTTTTCCTTGCTATAGAACTTAAATTCCATGCCCAGTTAAGAGAACACTATAAAATGATGCTGAACCAAAATGTAAAACCCTATCGCACATAGACATCTGGGAGCTATTTGACCCTTTCTACTGTTCTCCACCCAGGGTACAAAAAGAAACTACCTGAGCTTCAGACTCAGAGAAAAGGGGCTAAATTTTGTTTCTTCAATTTATTGGTTATTTAACCTCAGGAATATTTCTTAACTTATCTTTCCTTCTTCTACCTAATCCACTCATTTGCATATAGATTTGTTCTTTGTTTGACATATTACACAGATATATGTTGGAACCCTTCTCCCTGGGCCAGGCAGCCTCTTCATTCATTCATTCAATAATAATCATATTTATGTGACATATAACAAATACTGCACATGAGCCACTTGTCCTCTAGCAGTCCAGTAACTCAGCCATGAATTCTCCCATAGAAACAGTGATCTCGGATCTCACTCTGCTGTGGCGATGGCCATGGAGTAGCCGTACAGGTTGTGGACATCATACTGCTGGCCCCAGTGCTGCACTGCATCCAGGCAGAGACTCTTGCAGAACAGGCACCCATCTAGGACTCCTGAGGCCAAAGGACAATCAGTGAGTGGGAGCACAGGATGCTCATTTCCTGTTCCTTGACTGTCCCAGAACCTGAAAAGGTGGCTCCCAACACAGGTACTTATTGTAGCCATCGTGTGAGTAGTCATCCTGCTTTCTCACTCTCACACACTTTTATCTGAAACAGTTTCTTGAACATATAAATAACCCACACCCTCACACCAGACTCTGGCCAGAGGCAGGCATCCAGAAGCAGGAGAGTTCAGTGAGTCTGGGGACCAATATGAATTCTTAAGCCAAGTCAAGTCATCCAAGGATAGAAGTATTGGATGAAAATGTAATTTCTGACTCCTCTCCCAAGGCCATATATTATAAAAAATAATTTTCAATCTTTCTTTCATCCATCTATTCTGTTCCCACTGCACCCCTCTGGTTCAGATCCAAATCACTTCTTAGGTCTTGACTAAGCTTCTTAAGGACTTATTTGCTTCTACCTTATCTTCTAATTCATACTGCATATTAATGGCATATTAACACTGTTAAAGCCATTTGACTGCTGTACTTTCTCAAACTAAAACATAATTAGCTTCTGTCACTGAAAAAACAAAGTATAAACTCGTCAGCCTCCTACTCAAGCCCCTCAGTATTTGATTCTGACCTATTCTGCCCTAGTTTTCTGCTTTTCCACTGGACTGAAGTCACTACAAGGTGTTACAAATTCTTGTATCTTCTTTACTTTCTCAGTTGAGATACAATACGTTCTTTCTTTTTCATTGGATAGAGTCTCACTATGTAGTACAAATGGGCATTGAACTCACTATGTAGCCCAGGCTGCCCTCAAACTCATGTGGGTCCTCCTTCCTCAGCCTCCCAAAGTGTCAGGATTACAGGTGTGCACCACCATTCCCAACATACAATTCGTTCCTGAGCCTATAGCCTTCTTCAAACTATAACCAGGGAAATAGTATTGCTCACAATTCAGCCAAATCTTGGAGCAACACATTACCTGACCTCCCCAGCCATAGCTTCTGGCTTTAACTGTGTGGTTCATGTCTGTCCTTCAAACTGCAGGCATCACTGGACTTTGCCCTCACCTCAACACCAATGTCTTGCTCTTCACTTACGAGTGGCACTACATGCTGGCCCCATACCGGCCCTGAAGCTGGGAGTGGTGCTATGCACCTGTAATCTCAGTGCTGAGGAGGCTGAGGCAGGAGGATCACTATGAGTCTGAACTGTGAAGGAAGACCCTGAATCCAATAAATTAATTAATTATTTTTTTAAAAAGAGTGGCATAAAGCAGCTACTGGGCTCTGTCTTCTACATGTTACGTTGGAAATAGTTTGCACAGCAGACAAAAGAGATGGGTTGACCATTTTGAATTGATGCCTCTGTAGGTGCTTCCATCTTCTTTTCTAGTTTTCTTTACATATTACTCTTATTTCTCTTTCCTGGTGAATGCCTACATCTCCCTTGACAGATTGCTCAGCTCTATTCTTATGGATTTATAATATGAAACATGCATTGGCACTTCAACCAGTCTAACCAGGAAGACTTACGGGGAGTGAATGGTGGGTGATTCAGATTGTTTGTGGAACACCCTGAGACTGAACCATCAACAAAGTTGGAGACTTCATTCATATCCTACAGGTGAAGAGCAAGAAACAATTAAGAAAAGAACACATTCCTGGAATACATTTTCTTAGGATTTTAAGAAATTACTTTAGATCTTTCTTAAAATGGATAATTGCATACATGAAACAGAATAGACATTACTGTCCTCTCTACCCACTGAAGACTTCAGTGTCTGTGTGTGTGTGTGTGATAATTATATATATATAAATATAATTTGAAACATATATAATATGTATATGTTTCATGTATATATGTGAAATCAATAAACATGGACAGCTTCTAAATATATTAGGCAAAAATTCAATGTATATGATGCCACATACATCAACTTATAGCCTCTATATATACAAATATAACTAAGAATATATATACGTATAACTCTTAAGTGAAATAAATCAGACCCGCATGTACAAACATCATATTATCTCCTTAATGTGAGACCTGAAAGAAAAAATAAAATCTGGAGGGTACAATCGATACTGGGAAAAGGGAATCAACTCGTTCAAAGGGAAGAACTACTGAGTTGAGGAGGACAGGAGAGAGGACAAAGAGATCTATCTATGTATGTAAGCAGCTGGTTTGGACAACTGTACTGTGCATTTCTGCTGGTCTGTGGAAAGGATCAATTGGTGCTTAATTTTATTTGTCTCCATTTTTCAATTCTTTGATCTTTTTCTCCTCTTAACTTCTTCTGTGTTTCTTTTTTTCTTTATTCAAATTTTGCTTGCATATATCTGGTAATATGAACAACTAATTTAAAGACAACACTATGCATTACAACAAATACTGTGAAATTCACATTTTTGCTTAATAAAACTCTGTATTGTTTGTAATTTTTCTGTTTTTTAATAACTGAAGTAATTTATTAGCACTAAGGAAATTAAGAGAATGTATTAAAGAGATTCTCAATTCTGCATGGTTGTTTCCATGAGAGATAATACAAAGGAGGCACAGGGAGGGCTCCACAGCCCTGAGGAGATGAAGCTGAGCTGTTCCCACAGACAAAGCCTGTGGCAGTTCTCCCCAGGGCCAGCAGCTGCCAGAGCTGAAGGTGAATTGGACAGTGAGGGGGAATACAGAAGGCAGACACCAGAATCACCACACCCAGTGGAAGCACCGAATGAGGAGGCCCACTGAATCTGCAGTGAATCTTTCACACCATTGCCAACTAGTTCCATTTTTCTGTTTTAATATTATTTCGTAGTCTTTTTAAAAATAAAAATTAAAAGGGCTGGTGAGACAGCTCCGTGACACAAGTGCCTGCCTGGAAAGTGCAAGGTCATGAGTTCAAACCCCGGTTCTGCAAAATTAATTAATTAATTAATTAAATCAATTAAAAATTAAAAAGAAATGTAGATAGATAGATCTCTTTGTATCTATCAAGGAAGAGATAGTGCAATCATATGCCAAAGTTGTGAAAATGTAAAATCTAGAAAGATCCATATCAAAATATTAACAGTAGATAGTTTTATTACTGTCACTTATAGGGTGTTTGCTTCCATTTTTCAGCTGTTTGTATAGTTATGGTTTGAATTTTCTTCAGCACTCTTATACATTAAAATTTTTCTACTCTAGAACTCTTTAAGTTTTTCTCAATATCAGCGGGGTTGGGGTTGCATTTGTTTTCATTTGGAAACACAGATTCTATGAGCCACTTCCTCTTAGAACAGACACAGCTCTGGGTGCATTTGGGTTCTTATGCTCTGATACATTTGTCCAACACAGCCAAATGAAAAAACCTCAAGCCAGCAACTGGGTGACTCATGTACTTTATTACAATGTAAATGTATGTCCGCTACTTTGACATCAGTTCATTTTGGAAAAAATTCCTGAGTTCCCTCCTACTCTGACATGATTTTGATTCTAGACTCATGCTTTGGTAGGATTATCTGAATAAGGAGTACTAAAAATTTCTGTCATATTGGTTCTCTTGTTCTGTATGTATTGAGTCATGTTCCATGACTCAAAGATGAAGACACAGATAAACATATGCGCATGGACATAGACTCAGACCCAGACCCACCACGGACCCAGACACAGACATAGACATCTGTAGGCAGATATAGACATAGATACACTCATGTATTTGTTGTCAGCTAAGAATCAGTGTTAAGAACTCACAATCCAGATTCCATCAAACTCCAGTTGATTGTGAAAAAGCTCAAATTCCCTTGTCCACCAAACAGCACAGTTGGGATTAGTGTAATCAGGAAACACAGTGTTTCCAGGCCACACCTGTGGAAGAAAAAAGGAAAACATCAATAAGAGTAAATTAAATGAATATAGAATAAAATAAAGAACTATGCATAAAAATTACTAATTTATTCATGGAGACAGAAGTAGCTGGGCTCAGGTCCTATTAAATTAGGAAGGTAAATCAATTACTCAGAATATGGAATACTGAAAATAAAGATGAGGAGATTACAGAAAAATGCATGGTGAAATTTCTTTTGTTTTGTTTTATGCTATATCCTCAGCTATCAGCACCACCAACAATAACCTATTTTATTTTTTAACTTTGAGAGCGGGTCTTGCTCAGTTGCCCAGACTGGCTTCAACTTGGGATCTTTCTGCTTTAGCCTGCCAGAGTGTTTGGATTACAAACCTGTACCACCACACGCACATAAAAACAATTTTTTAAAAAAAGTTATGCCCTTATTAAATAAAAAAGCCTTGTCTGACTTATTAATCTTTGACATATTGAGTCTAGCTTTTCCTCCTTATCACTTTCCTTAGACTTAATTCTAGAAATATTGAGAGAGTGCTCTAAATTTCAAGAGGACCAGTACAGTCTGCTCTTCTCTCCTCCTTTCCTGTCCAACGTCCTTCAGACACCAGCTCCACAAGGGTTAGCAAAGATACCAGAAGTGAATCAACAAGGTCAAGTAAGAGTTGAGAAATTTATTAAACACTGCAGAAAAGCTGAGTAAGAGAGAGACACGAAATCTCTCCACTAGATTTACCAAGCAGGTGGTAACTGGTACCATTCACCAGACCAGTATCAGTAAAGCTACAGGGAAGAAAGGAGATGCAGTCAACTAAAGAGGGACCAGAGGTGTGAAGGTGCATGCTCATTGTGGTGGCTCTTGGTTATGAAACTGGCTGTGAACGGCATGGAAGCAGACTGCATGTGAAGCACAGCTAGTGGACACATGGGGATGAAAGAGCAAAGCAAAATGTATCCTCAGCACACAAGATGCATCTGAAAAAGGATAGGACAATCACACATACACACACACACACACACACACACACACACACACACACCTCTTCCTCCACAGGGCCCAGCTTCCCAATCACATTACCTCCCCAATAACTGGGTTCACTCCATCTGAATTAGTCACCCATATGTTCATTGCTGAACCCCGGTCATATGGACCATAGGGACTACTTGAGGGAGAGTCATTGGAGATGGCTGGATCCTACGAAGGGACAAAACACAAAGAAGAAATAAGCTTTAAACTGGAACCACTGAAAGGAGACTAGAAATTTCAGAACCCAAGAGACAGGTGTGGTTGCTATGATTAAAAAAACACTAAATATCTGATTTGAAAAAAAGAGGTTAACACATACCACAATGATGATGAGTTTTTGCCCATTATTGTGTAAGTCCTTAACAAAATCAGGGAAGCCTCCATAGTTCACTGGATCATAAGTGAAGTCCCTCCTCTTATCCATATAATCAATATCGCCATGTTGAACATCCTGGAGGAAGACACAACACAGACAGCTGAGCACTTAGACTTTGCCTGAGAAAAGGAGCTATACTCAACTCTGGGCTAGGATCAAGAAGAGTTCTCATCAGTCTCTGGCATCTAAATGTTGCCCCCCCAACCCTCAGGGAATTTTTTTTAAAAAATGACCTATTGTTTGTCTAAGGCCTGGATCCACCCCTGAAATCAAGTTATCTGGATCATTTATGTGACAATAACTAAAGTTATCAAGTAAATTTCACACTATCCACAAGATAAAGGAAGGAGGAGTCTCTTTCTCTTTCTTGCTGCCTTTTCTCTCACTTTACTGCTCCACAATTTGTTTTGTTATTTCTCTTCTACTTCATGTCTGGAGTTTTTCATTTCCTAATTTTACCTGTGGATCCAGAATGAAACTTACTCTAAAGCCCAGCTGTCTACCTCTAAGGGAATGCGTTGTCGAAAGGAGGGTTATCCTTTGCCTCTCTTGTACCACCTCACTGTCCTTTAGAACTCCTACTATAATAAGCACATTCAAATTTTGCCATTCAAAGCATAGAAATGTGATCTAAAAATATGGTGATTTGTTTAAAATTTTTTAAATTATTACGATAAACGGTACATTGCCATTAATGTCTCTCAAAATATCTGCACACTTCAGAGAGGTGACTTTGGGGAAGAGCCAAAAGCCACATGGTGCCAGAATCAGTGAATGCAGCAAGTGAGGACACACCGTAGTGTTTTCACGAGCTCGTCTTCATGCTGGATGGCACTTAGCAGTAGCAGTCACCCTCATTTTGAGCCTACCTTATAAAAGACACTCAGGAAAGAGGACTTCCAGAAGTGCTCTAGAAAATGCAAGAATGATGGGATAGGTGTGATACAAGTAGAGTATTTTGAGGGAGATGAATGGTAACATGTCCTTTATTATAATAAATAACTTATTTACTGTATTTTTATCATCCCTTGTATTTTATTGTTGCATGGATGTATTATATACTCCTGTTCGCTTAATCTCAGCAGAACTTAACACCTGTACTCAGTTAACAGTTCGCAGTTCAAGGCCTCAATGCTCCTTCTCACATCTCACTCCCTTGTACAAAAAACATCCACTTCTTTGATTTTCTAGATCATTTAAAAAGGAAATGGCTGTTAATATATAAGTAGAATGACATAAAAAATAGAGCATGACTATGATGTTAGAGATCTGAGCTTGAAAAACAGTTCCTTTGCTTGTCTAGGTAAACATGATTCATAATCTTCAATGGGGTTCTAATACTGGAATGGAATTTTGAGAATAGGTAAAAGCAGCACTGACATCATGCTTGCCACAGCGTTCACCACATGGTAGCTCTCATTGGAGAGCCATTCCCACCCCTAAATATAGAAAGCTGCTGAAGGCTTGTGTGGCCAGCAGGCTGGACCCTACTCTGAGTGGCTACATTTTAGAATTCAGTAGTTTGTCCTGAGTTACTCCTTGTTGAGTGCAAGTGCTATAGCAGAATGTCTCAGTAACACCTCTATGAAAACATAACCAGCAGACATTAAATACATCAAAGTTACTGATAACAACCTCTAGCTGCACAGCACAGTCAGAAGTCATACCAACAAGCAATGTCGGAGAGACTGCAGGGAGAAAGGAACCCTTCTCCATTGCTGGTGGGAATGCAGACTGGTGTAACCATTATGGAAATCAGTGTGGAGACTCCTCACAAAACTAGGACTGGAAATCCCATTCAAGCCAGAAGTCATAAACTAGTAGACAAATTAATCTTGCTGTAAAAATTATCATTTGTGTACTTATTGAGTTAAATCAGGAGCACGCTATGTATCAAAGATATATATATATATATTATATATATATATATAATATATATATATTATAGAAAACTAGACATATGAGCTTATCAGACACACCAGTACAACAAATGGCTGCAGGGAAAACCTTCACTTGCATGATATAAAGGAGGGACATGCAACATAAAGGTCTGGATGCATTCACCAGGACCTGTCATCCTGTGCAACATGAGGTCAAATCCCAGCACTCTGTCACTTGGCTTTCACTGAGTTCCATCTCCCTGCTACGGCCTGGCCCATTCCACACTCCCTGCTGCCCAGGTGGGCTCTGCACAAGCTCTACGCTTATGATGGCTCAGAGGCCCTTCCACATGCTCTGCCAGGTTTGCCATTTCATCTGGACACCTGCATTTGTTTTCAGTTCTGCCGTTCTGAAGCTTCTGGCTATTATTAATCCTCACCTAGCCTTTCCAAACCTATATATTATTGGGTGAACTGTGATATACGACTGGAGCAATAGAAATACTAGTAACTAAGATTGGAATGCAATAAAGGAATGTGTGATTGTCCCGCTAATGGCTGTCAAGCAAAATCTAGACACTTAAGTAATTAAAACTGACAAAATGCTTACAAATTTATGCTTTTGAAATTATTTTGTGGAGCCTATGGCCATACCACCCTGAACACCCCCAATCTTGTCTGAAATTATTTTGTGGATTTATTGTGATTTAGTAAACTGGCATCATGGAAAGACACAAAAACTCCCAGTCTATGGTGATGGCGTATCCTGCTCACAAAGGCGGGACCTGTGGCTAAGCTGGAGCGAGTCACCCACCCAGATGTCTTCAGCCTCAAATCTGTCAAGCACTTCCTTTTACACTTCAATTTTATGGACTTTCTAAGTCCCAATTTCAGAAGTTATATCTAAAATACACAAAGTGATACTACACAGAAAAGCAAACTCTTTACTATCAATTCAATAGCAATAAAAATAACAATGCAAAAACAGATGGAACTAAAACTTGCTACTTGAGTCTTTATTCCATTTAATTATGTAGTGTAAATTCTGTCACTAACTGGCTGCTACTCGGTGTCAGTCAAGCTATTTCCCCTGACTTAGCTTCAGTTTTTTTCCTATGCAAAAAGGGTTGCAAACCTAAATGACTGAAGATCATATCCAGCAACTGTGGCCTAAGTCCTTGGGGCCTAGCATTACTTTCCTTCAAATATAGGTTTGATGCATAATAACTGGCAAAGGGCAGAGAAATCAGGAATCTGTGTCATTCGTTACCTGAGATGAAAGATAAAAATTGAGTTCCTCCCAGAACTTTGGAGGAATTCTAAAGATATAATATCACAATTATGGTCAATACCTGTCATGATGCTTTTGAGTCAAAATAACCCAAGTATTAAAATACTATAATCCATGGTGGAGGTAGAACTAAGTACTAAAATAAAAGCATGTTACTTAAAATGTAGTAAATAAAATAAGCATTTAAAAACCTTACTATTAAAATATCTGATAAGAAAAATAAAAGTAAAAATAGTTTGTCTCCTCACTTGCAGTGGTAATCTCTACCACACGCCCCAAAAAAGAAATGGGGTCCCTTAAAAATATGAATGGCCCGATAAATACACTTAGGCATCTAAATGAATGAAAAGCGTTCTACTACAAAAAAAGAACCTGAGAAGAGAAAAGCTTAAACAATTGCTCTTGTTCTTTTGGGGAATTTCTTCTTTTTTTATTTTCTTTACTTTTCTTTCTCTTCTTCTCCCTCCCCCTTTTCAGCCTCTTTTTTTTTTTTTTTTTTTACTTCAGAACTGTTTCGTAGCCTTACTTACATAGGGGAGTTGTGCTGCCCGGTTTCTCTCAACGACTTCCTTCATCTTGTCCAGTGTTCCATAATCATACTGACTGAGCTGAAATCCTAGTGACCAGTATGAAGGCAGGGCTGGTCGTCCAATGAGCTAAAAGAAATACGTGGCAAGAGAGTTAGCAGTGTTCCTTTTTATTATTCTTTCTTTCTTTCTTTCTTTCTTTCTAATGTATTTCGTACAGGGTCTGCAGGGTCTCTGTACTGGTTTTGAGGTATGAGAGATACTTTTTCTGCCAATATATTGATGCATTAATATCACCAAGTATATTTTCCAGCCCCTTCATAAATTTTTGAGGTTGAGACCATATCTTGGCAGCTTTATATTCTTGTACCTCTTTTTAACATAAAAGTGCTACAGAGCAAGTTTCTATTGCATATGTGAAGTCTTCAATTTGCATAGATGAAAATAAAATTTTAACATCTTGAATTTGTAATAGATTTTTGTAGCTTACACCTGTTATATTTGCTTTTCTTCAGTGCTTACTATGTAGGATTTCCTTGATCATAATCATGAAATGATAAGTTTACCTCTAGATACTCTTGAACCACTTGCTCTGGGGTGTTTCCCAGGAACACATAGAAGTCAAGAATACCCCCGATGGTGCGGTAAGTGATTGCTGGGGCGGGCTGCAGGACAACCTCTGAAAGGATTTTTTTTAAAAAGTAAGAAAATAATTAAAATTTAGTCTAAAGTAACAGCTACAAAGTTCTAGACCAGTGGATAACTATGTATCTGAAAATTAACAATGTGTTCCTAATGCCTCACATTTTGTGTGCCAAGGGACAGATTCTGATGTTCAAAATACACCCTCACTGTACATGAGAATGAAGGCACTAGGTGACCAAGTTCAATAGCATATGACTGAAAGGTCTAAGCTCCTTATGCCAGGATCTTGGCTCTGATGAAAGAGATTCCAACCTTACAAACGAGTGCAGCACTGAAGTCATTCATGCCTGAAGTATTTGTTACTCATATCTCTGATCTGCCTAAAAGTAGAGCCTCCCAAAATAACTCCATGGCCATAAATCTCTTCTGGAGCAACTCTAACACCCCCCGAGCCAATGGGCACCAACAGACATTGGCATAAGACATCACATCTCTCTTAAGGACCCATTTATTTTCCCAAAAAGTCACTTGTTTTCCCATCTTTCGCACCTATCCTTTCATGGATTAAGATAATAAGACTGCCTTAAAACAAAACAATCCAATCAAGAATACTGACAGTGAGAAATATCTGCATTTGGTAAGTATGAAAATGCTACAGTACCCAAGGCCCACACTCTCACCATCCCTTTCAGCTGCTCGTTCCTGAGCATTCCTGAGTGCATGCACATTGCATGTGTAAATAAACTGTCCTTGCCTTGCTCGTCTTTCTGTCAGTTTAGTTTGGAGGCCCCAAGAAATAAATCTAAGAAGGTGAAAGAAAAATTGTCCTCGCTCACTTTCACACTACAGAGCATGCTGCCCTTACCCCCTCCCTCACCAGGACTACAAGGACATAATCCACAATGAAGGACTAATTTTACTGAATCTCACATCAAGCAAGAGGCACACTGAACAAGTCAAAGATTATGTCATACATTCAAAATCCTTTAAGCTCCAGTCACCATATTCGCAAGTTACCCTTCAGGTTTGGTTTCCATTTAGGGATGAAAGGAATGATTCTCCTTAGGGATGACTCTCCCATTGTGTGAGGCTTAGGATGGCCGTTTCCTGCCATCTACTCTGAGAGAGTTTCTACCCCTTGGGAAGGACTAAATATTTTAATTCTGTAATAGGAAATACTCCAAAGGAGGCAACCATTTCTCAGGGGAATGAGAAACTAAGAGTGACTCCCTTACACCTGGCTGCCATGGGTCACCAGGTAGTGAAGTACAGATGGAACAACAGAGAACATATAAGGCTCTAGGTGACAGCTCAGCTGCCCTTAAAGAGATTCATTCCATTTATCATCTTATTGTAAAAATAGGACTGAAAAATTGCTCTTGGTTTGTCTCTTGCATGACTATTTCTTTGGTCCTTTACCCATGGCATTGCTGTTCATCAGAAACACGCCGAAGGATAATCCGCTGGCATCTTCAAGACATAAGAAGAACGTCTGAGCACCATACAAGTTAGCTCCAGCCTGCAGAAGGAAGATTAAAAACCAGAAATGTACATCTGATTCTATAAAAATAATTTTAAAAACAAAATACTGAGGCCAAGTAGTTTAAACATCACATTGCTGGACTAGCCTAGGTGGTCAGTCTTGATCATATTAGGAAATTCATGGTCAATGAAGAGACAAATCTTTCTTTGTTCTTGGCACCAGGGATCACACTCAGGACCTAGCACTTGCCAGGCAGGAACTTATACAGCTGAGCTACCTGCCCAGCACAAATAAAATTTAAAAGACAGGATTTCCCTCAGGTTGATGTAAACCAAGGGATCGGCATTTTCTTATACAATGAATCTGCTGAGATAATTTATGGGATAAGAATGTATTAGAATCAAAACAAGCCAATCAAATTGAGAAATATCTGCATTGGTAAGTATTAAAATGCTACGGTACCTAAGGTCCACACTCTCACCATCCCTTTCAACGGCTCATCCCTGAGCATTCCTGACTATATGCACATTGCACGTGTAAATAAACTGCCTTGATGATCTTTCTGTAAGTTTGGTTTGTATTTGTTAGAAGACAGGGAGATAAGTATTAGAGCCATAATTTTAAAAGGTTTCCTCTCAAGAAGGCCTGGCTTCCCTGACTTAACCTCATCTGTTCTATCAAACATTGATCGGAACCAACAACTAAGTGGAGCTGCTGTTTAGGCTAGAATTCTGGACTCCAGAACAATTAACTGAGAATCTCTAGGGATGGAAACAGACACTGTTACTTTTTCTTACTTTTCCCAGATAATTCCAGTGTGAAGTCACATTTGATAATTGCTGCTCTAGAACAGTGTTTCTTGGAGTGCGGTATACGGACAACTTACGTGGGCTTCTTAGTCAAGAGTGGATTCTAATTCAATAGATGATGGTAGGACTGCCAGCCCAAGCCTCCCACAGAACAGTTCTCCAGATGGACATGTGCAATGGGAAGCTCTGCTTATCTTAACTCAAAGATCAGCAGCTGTTCCTGTACCAGGTGATCTGTGTCAACCCCTTCCCTGCTCTTCTGATGAGCATTTGTGTAGTAGACAGTATGGGCCTCAGGCAAGATAGAGTAAGGAGTAGATCTTCATTAAGCAGAAACTATTGTACCTGGGGATATTAATTAGGCCTTTTTTTTTTTTTAATTGGGCCTTTCTGCGCCTGTTTTGTCTGTTAAATGAGGAAAATATTCTTATTTTTTCTGTCATCCTTTGCTAAATAAAAATACGTAAAGAGTTATTTAATAAGTTATTTCTGTAATCTCATTTCTTTCACTGTTATTCAGAAAAGCTCCTGAATAACACTGCTAAGGAAATAAGAAAACAACAGTCTAAAGTTCTATCAGTCAAAACAGCAAAGATAAAAATAAACAAAACAGCATCAACAACAAAGCTCTGTCTCTTCTCTCAGTACACCAATCATTCACTACACAAAAGTAACTAATACATTGCTTTGGCTTGGGACCTTATCCTTTCTTGCTGACAAACCTGATAATTCTGCAATTTTTAAAACTCAACATAAGTTTAACCACGAGGCACACAAAGTAAAGCTAGATTAATATGCTGAGCTGTAAAAGGCTCAAGTGAACAGCTTCCAACATGGCCAGTTCTGCCGATAACCCACTACTATTATGGAATATTGCTCTATATATACAAGTACCTTCTCTTAGTTCAATAAGAAGAAATATTTGTACCAATAGTGTTTAGAAAGTTATCATGTCTGCGTCTTGTACTTGGAACAGCTACTATGAAGGTACTATATCAATCATCGTGGCTGTCCTACCAACGTGTTTTGAAACTGTCTCAATGTTATTTCTCAATGCTATTTCAAAGTAATAAAAACAAAAAAACAAGAACAAAAAAGTCAATGTAAAAGTAAGATCATAGTCAACTATTGTTCAAACACAATTTGTACTAATGTTTTCTCCTTAATTGGTAAGTTTAAAAAGAAAAAGTACTATAAAGGAGCTGGCATTTAGTGAGAAAGCTCTATATGACAGAACTTCTTCTGGGAACTCTAGATGTACTAGTTCATTAAGTCCTAATCACAACCCCGTGAGACAAGTATATTACCCCATCTTTTAGATGAGGAAGTGAAAACACAGAGAGGAAAGTAATGGGCTCAGAGCCACACAACTGTAAGTAACAGAGACAGAACTCAAATTCAAGCAGTCTGATCCTGGTGTGACTCTTAACTACTGAACTGGGCTGCTAGTAGTGACCTTCAAGAATGAGTGTGTGGCACTGAGTGGAAAGGGCCCTCCCAAAGCTCACCCCATCAGGAGCTGTGTCCCGGGTAAATATGGGCCATGTCTTCCAATTCATGTCATGCCTGTACTGTTGATGCACATGTTCCCCCAGACCGTACACATTAGCACTAGGCAGGCGGATGGAGAGCTGCAGGAACTGATCTGCAAACAGCAGGGGCCCAATGCTGGAGTCAAACCTAAACAGGCAAGAAACAAAGATAAGAGTGAGCAAGGGAGGTGGAGAGAACGTAAATGCTCATAAAGGGAATCTCTGGTTCTCAGTGGCTTAATCCCATTTGCTCTCCCGTAACATTTTGCAGTGACTACCAAGAGATAAGACTCCTATACGGCAGGTAACACATAACACATCTCATATTTGTCCCGCCAGAACTTTCGCACATAACCAGAGCACCATACTTACATGATCACAGATTGTCCAACAAGCATTTACTGGCGGGAAAGTAGTGCCACAGATAGAAACTTAAGAGAAAACACCATAGTGCATACAGAAGGGAGAAAAACAATGTAAGCAAAAAATATACGCATTTGGAGATAGAGAGGCTGGGCAACAGTGGTGGCTACAGGACAATGCGCATCCTTCCTCTAGCGCCTACTCCACCCCTAGAAAGCTTCAAACACTTACAGAACACGACTGTTGCTTCTTCTGGTCACTCTGATGCTAAATGGCTGTTTGGAAACCTCAACTTGATAGTTCAATGAAGTGGCAGCATTTCCATTGAAGGGCTGCACGTGCTCATGGGGGACTTCATATCTATTCTTGGTTTGGTCCGTCAACTGGACAGAATAGAAAGAAAACCAGGATGATAATTTTTCTGTTCTGCAACACCAGCATTTTCTGGCATCTGGCCTGGTGGTACCAGAAATCAGACATGGGTTGAACTGGCATTACATCTAAGGAAATAATTTACCAGGTTACCTACTTCAAATGTTTTGCACTTGGGCATAAGTTAGCCTTTAGGGAGAGATACAGACTACAATTTTGCAGGGATGAATTATTCCTAGAAAATTCAAAGCCCTGACAATTGGGTTTTTCTCCTCCTTATACATTTTACATGGTATCTCAGGCAAACAAATGAAAGCTAAATCCTTGCCAGTTAACTTTAATATACATCTAAGAAGCAACCATAGAAGGAAGATAATAAAAGATTTCAATACATAGATGCTAAATAATAATGACAGTTGAGAAAAATGTCTCCATTAGCAAAACACTGTAATTGACAGCAACTGTATCAGGTAGGGGACAAGAGCCTCTGAAAAAGATTTTTAAAAAGTAAGCAAACTGCAAACCTTAAAGTGAAAGCGGTTAGGTGACTGGTATTCCGCTGTGAGAAGGACATTGTCAACATCATTTCCAAAAGAGGATGAAGAAGGCAGACCTTTCAGCTGGGCCGTGAATCCTACATGAAGGGAAGAAAAGGTTTTCATAGCTGGATCTGTAAATGACTGCATAAAAATTAAGCCTTAGGTTCAATCCCCAGTAATACGCTCCCCCCACAAAAAAAAAAAAAAAAAATAAGCATCAGGTCAAAATAGAGTAATGAAAAGCCTTTATTGCCAAAAAAAAAAAAAAAGGAAGAAACAGGGAAATACCTCATTATACTACCTGAGGCCAGATCCTGAAGCTAAGTTCTGCTATGCCTCTTTTTAAAATAAAACCTGATCGAAAATCCCCCCCAACCTGAATCACAACTCATTGTACTAGCATATGGATCATTCTCTGTTAGCTAGATACCACTCACAGTCTCCCTCTCCATTTGAATACTAACATGCTTCTTCTTTTCACTTCTGAAACAGGGTCTCACTTTGCATTCAGGCTAGACTTGACCTTATCCTGTAGCTGGCCCACACTAGTCTCAAACTTACTGGGCTTGATCCCACCCCCTTAGCCTCCCCTGTGCTGGAACTGTAAGCTGAGTCACCACACCTGGATGCTTTATTCTTTTCATATTACACTAGAGGAGATCATATACATTGATGCCATCTTCCAAAATGGCAAACCAGGTGAATGCTGAGGTCTTATACAAAAGTCCATGGGGTCAAGAGCACCTGGAATGGGAAAACACTTCCACTTTTGCACTAACAGCACCACCTCATCAGTCACCTGCAGTGGCCCCTATGTTTATTGTGATGCTCTTGCTTTTAGTGTAAAAAGAAGACAAGTGGATGATCCGTCCATGAACACTGATGTTGACTAAATACGTTCTGTAACAGGTTTATAAAATTAGAATGGCTTCCATTTCATAAAAATTACATCAGAGTAGACTTAGAAGTGATCTCAGAAGTTACTGAGCTCACATGCCCCACTTTAAGTAGTAAAGTTGAGGTCCAAACCTATCGTGACCACTACGAACGCTCACAAAGATGAAAAAGAGGAAGGCAGAGCTCTAACATGATCTGACATCCCTAGGCGAAGAGAGCTTGGTCCTTCATGGCCAAACAGGCTGTGGTCCTTGGCAAGAGCAGGGCCCACCTGCTGTCACACACAGAGGCATGGGGCTGCAGAGCCTTCCCCTTCATGCAGTCACATGTCTCCTCCAGGGGACACAGCCAACCCCCAGAGGGTCTGCAGCTCTGCTTCCTGCAAGACTCTGACTCACCTGCATTTGTGGTTAAAAGATCACCCTCCATTTGGTAGCCATGATTCGTGGAATAGTAGCACCAAGGAATATCTGTGGAGCCCTGAGGCTGCCAGCAGCAGCCTCGCTGGTCACATGTGGCCTGAAACAAGACATCAGACAAAGCAACTCTGTTTAGCTGTGCAACATCACCTCTCACAAAGTATAAACCATCTAACTTGAGATTGTGCTATCAATAACTTCATGTTACAAGGAAAGGGGCTGATCTTTAGGGAATTGTGTTATGTTCCAGATAGTGACAGAGCTTCTAGTCACAGCCGATTTTTCTGACCAGTGTCCTTCCTATATCAGAAGCACAGCGCACTCCATATCTTTCACCATAACAAAGCTGATCACTATATTTAAATGTTTCCAGCCAGGTATGGTGGTGTGCACTTGTAGTATCAGCACTTGGGAAGCTGAGGCAGGGGGATTGCTGGGAGCCTGAGGCCAGCCTGGGATACATAATAACACCTTGTCTCAAAGCAAATAAATAGATAGATAAATAAATAAATATTCAAAACTATAAGTTGTATCTGCACTAGTGAAAAATGAGTTTTATTTATATTATCTTTGATTCTTAAAAACAAAAGACTACAACCAACTTTATACAGAAGCTTTCAAATTAAACTGATTTATCTTTGATTTTTAAATACATGTACATGAAAAATAAACACGTGCATACGTAAGCACCTTGTGTGTATTATAAGTGTGGCATATATGTAGTCTCATGACTCCTCACAGGGCAGAAAGTAATCTTTTTTTAGAATTCAAATAGATTCTAATTCTCACAGAAGAAAAGTATCTACAATGTGGAGGGCAACGGTATGAATCTCATCCTAGTTACTCAGGAAGCTGAAGCAGAAAGATGGATTGAGTCCAGGAGTTCAAAGTCAGCCTGAGCAACAGAGTGAGACCCTGTCTCAGCTGGTCATTTGGAGGAAGGGAGACAGGGAAGGAGGGAGGTATATATTATATACTTTTTATATAATATATAGTCAGTCCTGTATCCACAGAGTTAGGTCTGTGTCTAGATGTACCCCCAAAAGACTCATGCAGTCATGGGGCGAGTGTCTAGAATTTGTGATTGATTCTCTGTCCAAGGCTGGGATTATGAGAGGGAGGGAGGGAGGGAGGGAGGAAGAGAAGAGGAAAAGGGGAGAAGGGGTGAGAAAGAGAAGCGGGAGAGGAAAGGGAAGTGAAAATTTCTGCCTTCTACCACAATTACTGACATTTTCAGAAGGAGATGACAATGTCTTGAAACTAGTGAGGGAAAAAGTTCTTAGATGAACAAAGTGGCCAAAGCAGCAAGCAAAGTAAACAGCCTCTTTTGGTGAACTCCAAAAGTCCAGCTCCTGCTCTAGAATCCACCAGTTATGAGAAGCAAGAGGCAAAGCTGAGAAATATCCATATGAGGAAAGAGTGTAAAGTACATGAAATGAGGGAGGGAAACAGCTTCAGAAGAAAGCTCTAAAAATGACGAATTGAATAGCACATAGGCACACAAGAAGAATTAGACCCAAGACATGAAATGCTCCTTGAAGATTGGTGTGAGAATTAAAATTTAACAGACATCAGCGTGACAATGTAGAATGTGTAACTATCAGTACAGGACTGAGGGGAAAACTGGGGGAGGGGATCCATGGTCCCACACTAGGGAAAGAACACCTGTTTATGAGAATAGGAAGTAGCACATAAATAACAGAATACATGGAAAATGCCAGAGCTTAAAAAACATGTGATGTCAATTATCACCAGGTTTAAGTACTTAAGAAACAAGAACAATCAAATTACTTTTATAGAAATAAATCCAGATAAATGTTTCCTATACGTATCATGTCCAAAACTAAAGCTCACAAAAACAGTGAAAACAAAAGGAAAAAGCAAATATATGATTGAGATGCCAAATGAAAGCCAGCATTCACATCATACAAAGAAACTTTTCATAAAAATTCACTCTTAGGCACCAAGTTATAAGCCATCCAAAAGAACAATATTACACCTTCAACTGGATATACATCTAAC
Source organism: Capromys pilorides (assembly GCA_004027915.1). Lineage (NCBI taxonomy): Eukaryota > Metazoa > Chordata > Mammalia > Rodentia > Capromyidae > Capromys > Capromys pilorides. The sequence continues at coordinate 7,051 of PVKN010005698.1, read as the reverse complement.
AATAAGAGCTCACAAGGTCAAACTGAAGGTGACAGTACATAATGGAATATTGTTAAGGAGCTCCCCTAAATAACCAATAGAGTACACAAAACATGTAAAGATATTCTACTTTTTATATAATATATAGTCAGTCCTGTATCCACAGAGTTAGGTTCTGTGTCTAGATGTCCCCCCAAAAGACTCATGCAGTCATGGGGCGAGCGTCTAGAATTTGTGATTGATTCTCAGTCCAAGGCTGGGATTATGGGTGTGAGTGCTACACCCTCTCTGGGGCAGGCTGCCTGCACACAGTATAAAGGAGGGAAAGAGGCTTGCGCTCCGCTGTTCCTTTTTTGTTCTTGCTGCTTTTGCTGTTTTCTGCTGCCTTGAGCCGCTGCCCTCTGCCATGTGCCACTCTGTCTTGGAGCCAGCTGAATATGGACTGAAACCTCCACAGACAGTGAGCTAAATAAGCCTTTCCTTCCTTAATTTTGAATGTCAAGCATTTCATCTCAGCAACAAGAGAAAAATAACCAAGACACACAAATTATACATCTAGAGATTTAACCAACTATAGATCAGATGTGTATTTTTAAAAATTTTATCTGTTGGGCTTGTGAGGTAACTCAGGAGACTCAAGCACCTACTGAGGCAAGTACTGTGACCAGGGTTGGATCCTCGCGCTGGTCCCACCCCCGGGGAACACTGAGTCAGCCACCAAGACAGGGTGTGTGGTGCACACCTGTAATCCCAGCACAGGAGAGGCTGAAAACAAGACTCAGAGCTCTGCAGTGAGACCTTGTACCAAATACATAAAAGAAAAAAGAAAAAAAAAATCCAGAAAGACAAATCTGAAAAAAACTGTATACAGGTAAAAAAGATAAACATCTAATTATAAAACTGAGAGAAAGAAAGAAAAGAAATTCACAGAAAAAAATTGAAAAGTGACTATCCTCATGAATAGTAAGAAAAAATAACCGTAAAACCACTTAGGGATTCTGTTTCATAACTTAAAAATAGTTAAGTTTACCCACTTAACAATTTAGCATGCGTATCACTCAGACAACACATTTATTTACATACTGACTGTCCTGTCACTTAGGCAGTTGTCATTTCAACCAGCTAATTCTTGTATTGAATTAATTCAACAAAGTTGTCATTTTTCTATTTCCTATTTTATTATCATAAGAAATAATGAAAAATATGCAATTTTTGGTCATTCTGTATTTAAATAATTGGATTGGCCAAGCACGGTGGCACACATCTGTAACTCAAGCACTGAGGATTCTGAGGCAGGAGGATCGACACGAGTTCAAAACCTGCCTGGGCTACACAATGAGTTGAAGAACCACCTGAACTACACAGCCAGATCCTGTCTCAAAAAAAATAAACAAATACAACAATAATTTTACTGGTATGTGTTTAAAAAGACTGCCAATTCTAAATATTACTAAAGATGCAGAAAATGATATGATGATGGTCAATGAATACAGTAACTTTAGAGCCGGCGAGATGGTTCAGTGGTCTAAAGCGCCTGCTTAGGAGGGCTCAGGCAACTGCGGGGACTGCAGTTCGATCCCCAGCACCACATGCTGCACCAGCCCCACCACCAGGGCTGACTGAGCCAGCCACAAAATGAATAAATAAAGAAACAAACAAACACAACAAGCAAACAAATAAATAAATAAATAAAATTTAAAAAAAAAAATGAATATAGTAACTTTGAAAATCAATTTGCTAATATCCAGTATGCATAAGGATATACTCCCTAAGTCATTCATACTTAAGCTAAAGTCTTTTCAGGGAGTTATAACAGCACTGTTGTAACTGGAAGTTACTGAAGAAAACCTAAATGCCTTTTAGGCAGAGGAAGGTTGATTTTGACACACCATTTAGTTTGAGCATAAATGACCTAGAGATACACACCAACATGGATAAATCTCACAACATTAAGTTAAAAAACTGCAAAAAACGCATTAGATATGCAATAGACATAACACATGTGTATAGGCTATACACATCTCTTATTATAAGGTTAGATGTAACTGGTTAAGGTATAGAGGAACATATGATAAACACCAACTTCAGAACCACAGAACCTCTGCTAAGCAGGAAGAAGGCAAAGGCAGGAATGTACAGAGGAGTTAAACTGTACCAACACTTTTATTTTCTTATGCTGAATATTGGTTATCCATTCTTGGCTATCCGAAGTATTCATTACTAATGATTTCAAAGAAGTTAATTATACTTGGAAAAAGATGAACACTAAAGTGACAACAACAAAAAGTTGTCCATTATCTCAACCAATCCCCCGCTTTGAGATAAGGGCTCATCACCACGCAGCCCCACCTGGCCTTGAGCTGATGGTCACTCTGGTGCCTCAGCTGATGGTCACTCTTGTGCCTCAGCCTCCCAGGCCCTGGAGCCACAGCTTGTGCGCTCCTGTTTTCTCTGAGTTCAGAAGTATTTTCCAAGCTTCTACCTATTGGGTTATCTAGAGGACTGTACTAATATCAGTGAATGATACAAAAACATAAGCTAAAAACACTTCATATTTTTACCACAATACCTTGCAACCTAATAGAGAAGGGAAATGCACAACTTTGTCATCTGTGGCTCGCTCATCTTACTCTAGAATTTTAAAAATGTGGCCCTTGTCACAATGATGTGAGAAATTTAGGAACACACCAAAGAGCCCCTACAGGCCCTGTTCTCCTTCAGTGATGCCGTGGCTCTGGGAGCTTTATTCACTCTCAAGCCAATTGCAATACAGATCAGTATACATTTCAATCATGTCATAAACATAACACACATAGCTACATTCCTCAAGATCAACAATTAAATTATTATTTCTGAGGTGAGCCCAGGGAACAGTTATGAATAGCTAATAAAAGCTATGTGTATGAGTCCCATGTGCAGCCAAGGCTCAAACTCACTGTCCTAGAAAAATCACTGCCATGATATATACAGTTTCCACCAAGAACAGCAGAAAAGAAACTCAATCAAGAAGTGGGAAAATGAAAATGAAGCCCACCTAATGAAAAATCCCTGCATAATCTGCATAAATAAAAGGAGGCTCCATGACTCAGTTGTGCTGATCAGTGTAGTGGGTACAGCAGAAAAACAAAAGATATTTAAAAGGATCAGTCACAGATCTTTTTTAACACATTTTTTCTGTAGTAATTATTTGCATCTTTTAGTTTAAAAAATTATTTTCATATATTTTAATATAAAAAGATATATTGCCAACACTCTATACCCAAAGTATATGCCAAAGGGAAACTTAGTTATCAACAAGAAAGTCATATCTTTTCATGAGTGTTTTGGGATGCATAAATCTTTAAGTCATTAGGAAGCACCAGAACTAAGAATTTTTTAAAAATCAAGTCCACAGCAGATGCAGCATTTAAAAAGAAAAGGACAAAGTTGCAAGGACAGATGTGAACTCTCCCAGATCCAGTGAAAGTGGGCTGAATGAGTTTGCAGGATTAGCCATCTCCTGCCACGTCGGGGAGGGGGCAGCTCTCATTGGTGTCAGACCAGAGTTAATCTACACTGTCTCCCACTCTCAGCAGCATGCTAACTGCCTCCTCTGCCTCTTGCAGATCAACTGAAACTTAGACACTGTAGAAGTAAAAGAATTTAGGGCCAGCGAGATAGCTCAGCAGATTAGGCGCCTGTTTAGGCAAACGCAGGGACCAGGGTCCAATCCCCAGTACCGCATGCCTGGTCATGGTGGTGCACACCTGTAATCCCAACCCTGGGGAGGCTGAAAACAGGAGGAGCACTATGAGTCCAAGCTGTATAGTCAGACCCCCTGTGCCAAATACATAAATTAAAAAATAAGGGCAGAAAAAGTAGGTATTTATATGAGCAAATGGCACTTTTTATTACAAAGTGGTAAAAATTCTTTTGGGGGTAAAAGTTCTGTTAGCAATCAGAACAAGGAGCGTGTGCCAGGAGCTCTGTGACCAGTAGATGACTAAGAGAAGAATGTTCACACTAGGAAATGTGTGCAGAAATTGGAGTCAGGTAGTCTCTTGATACCTATCTTGATAAGCACTTAACAGCTTTGGTCAGTGTGATCATATGTTCCAGATGACTCCAGTCAAAGGGCGAAGGGCACTAAAGTTCACATTCCAGGCAGCTGCTGTAATTGTGCAAAAGTCCTCTTCCCAGTGGCCTCAAATTCCATTTTGATCACGATTTTTTTCCTTTTATTCTCACATGTGTACTATTCCACCCTGCTTTATTCTGCATTGTCTGGTAGTTTGCCAACCTTTACACTTACCAGTATCTACTTTGACCAAAATCAGCATTCCCTGCCTGGCAAGTGCAAGGTCATGAGTTCAAACCTCGGTCTTTTAAAAAAAAAAAAAATCCACATTCCTCTTTCAGCTATATACAATGGCTGCAAGTTCTCTGGTGGGCGGCCTTCCTCTCTCAAGGTGGGCCTGTGCCCTTCCTCTTGAATGGGGTGACTCATGACTGATTTGGTCAATGGAGTCCAGAAAATGTGATACAGTTTCTGGGACTGGCCTTGAAAAGGCCCAGCAGTTTTCCTCTAATATTTTGCCACCCTGAATGATCAAGTAAGAAGTTCAACTCCTCCACAAGTTAGACCACTAAGAAAGTCTCTGAGACAACCTGGAAGAGGGATCTTTACAGCTATTTTTGCCAGGGTTCTAGGCTTGTGGGAAAAGCCATCTTGAAGCCCACCTGACAAGCTCAGCCACTAGTGGAAATCATGCACTAATCCTGCTCAGTGCTGCTTAGAATAGAACCACACAGCTAAACTCTGCCTAAATTTCTAACCCATAAAAGCAGGAAATGTACCATAGTAAAATTATTAATGTCTTAAACCACTAAGTGTGTGGTAGGTCTTTCTCCTGAGGAGTAAATGAATGGAAACCAATTCTGTAAGGAAATATAAGAGTTAGAGCAATTTTAGCTAGGTTAGTGCTTTGGTGTAAATGTGTTTGCTCTAAAATTCAGAAGTTGGGCTAAAGTTGTAACTCAGTGGTGGAGGACTTGGCCTAGTACGCATGAGGCCCTAGATTCAATTCCAAGTACAAAAAAAAAAATGTAGAAGCTGCCAATATGAGGTGTTTTGTTTCCTTGCTTCCTTTGTTTTTGAGATAGGGTCTCACTATGCAGTTCAGTCTGGCCCTGGGCTCATTTGTATCCTAGGCTGTTCTTGAACTCACGTGTATCCTTCTGTCTCAGCCTCCCAAGTGCTAAGATTAAAGTTTATACATGGAGTCTTGCAGGTTAGCTTAGTTGTTTAAGCTCCTGAGCAGGCAATCTCAGTCAGGCACAGGGGACCGTGGTTCAATTCCCAGCTCCAAGTGCCTTACCAGACCCACCCTTAAGGCAGCTTGAGCCAGCCAAAAAAAAAAATCTTTTCCAACTTTTTGGGCCAGTCAAATAGCTCAGCAGATTAAAATGCCTATAAGCAGACACAGGGGCCAGGAGTTTGATCCCCAGGCCTGCTGTACTGGCCCTGCTGAGAGAGCAATTGAGACTGGGTATGGTGGCGCACACCTGTAATCCCAGCTCTTGGGAGGCTGTAAACAGGTGGATCACTAGGAGTCTGATCTAGTAGTGAGACCCTGAATACCCTCTATACCCTTCCCTAAAATAAAGTTAAATAAAAGGTTTATACAACCAAGCCTGGCCCAAAATGATAACATTAAGAGGTGGGGTCATTGGGAGGTGATTAGACCTTACAACTGGGATCAGGCTCCTCTACAGAAGCCCCCTTCTACTTCTCATCCTGTAAGGTTATAGCATGGAAATACCTTTCAGATCCTGGCCCCTAGGTGTGGCCTTGTTATCCTCCAAAACCATGAAAAATAAGTTTTCACTTTTTATAAATTATCCAGTCTCACGAATTCCATTATAGCAGCATAAAGTGGATTAAGGAAGCTGGTGCTTTAGTCCTAAGTAGCAGAGCTGTACTTATAATTGGCCTTAAGGGGCATTAGATATATGTACATCAAATCCAAATATATTTCGAAGTATTCAATTTCTATATCCCTTCTGCTAATGTTGTAAGAGCTCATGAATACTGTGTTTTAGATGCCAGGGAATCTAACAATATGAGGAAGAAGTTGTAGCTAGGCATCCAAGAGCAGTGAGCAGAATGAGGGGAAAACAGCCCATTTTAGAATAGAAGAAGTAATTCAAGGAATTGAAGACAGTGGTGACAAAGGAATTGCAGATTAACTTGGACTCGTCAGACTCTGTTACAGCACTTTATAATACATCATCTTGAGTCAGGCTTTAAAGTTACTTCACTCCGTCTTAAAGTGAGGTATGATGAAAAAGAATTAAGTGTGCTGCAGTGCCTCTCTCATGACCCAGAACTAGACTACACTACATGGACTGAGTTATTGGAGTACATTTCCTAAAACCTTAGAGAACACCACTGTAAAATCTTTTAAACCAAAGTTTAGCACCATGTTCAGTCATCTTTGGTCCACTGAAAGGTTTATCTGAGCACACACTATCTCACTCGCTGATAAGCGTTTGACAGTACACAAGAAATGGGACAGTCTTCAAGTTAGATTTCCAGAAGCCAAGCCAAGATGAGAGCCCAGGGCCCTACTGTGCTCTCACCCAGCACCTATGCTACCAACTCAAAATGTAACTCATAAACTCAAGTCTACCCTGAAGACTTTAGAGCTCACCACCATGAAGTGGCTCTGAACTGATGATATACAAACAGAGTAATTTAGAGTAAAGAACTCATAATGATCACAACAAAATGCAATATTCTTTCTGGTACATCATAAATCCCTTAAATATAATGATAAGAAACTGGAATTTGGAAAGCTGTCAGGTACCCAATAAATAACTGAAAGATTATGGAAAAGTATGTTTGCCATAAAAGATAACACTTCTGAATAAAAAAAACATTCACTTCTCAAATGTCATCATACTGAAGACTAGCACTGTCCCTGAAAGCACTAATTCTACTTTTTTAATTTAATTTAACTTCATTTTCAAATGTAAAAACGAAAACAAGAACAAAAATCAAAAACAAAGACAGAAACAGGGTAACATAAAA
>PVKN010005697.1:15832-30236 GCA_004027915.1 Capromys pilorides | reverse complement strand
AACAGTGCTAGAGAGAGTAACATTAGTAAGCCTCCTAGTGAACTTTATGTAAACTTCTGTAAAATGGGACTTTTAAATCTATCTCAGACTTAGAAAATATACATACCTGTCTATAAAACACGGGACTCCTTTTGCCAACTAAATGACATTAGATCAGCAACCGTTCTTATAGACTTGGAGGACAGGTTTCACTGGGACAGACTGGTTCTGATCCCCTTCTACATGTGAGAGGAAATATCAGGCCTGCTCTGTTTCAGTTTCCTTTCTTTGACCTTACTTCTAATTTTCCTGCCTCTTTGTACTTCCCTTTTTAGAGGCATGTACACTTAGGAGAATGATATAGGGCTGAATGAGTAACTCAGCTGATTAAAGGGTCTCTACATAGGCACAGGGACCAGGGATTTGTTCCCCAGGCCTGCTGTGCCAGCCCTGCCCCTGGGTGCACTGAGACAGGAATTTTAGACTAGGGCGTGGTGGCACATGCCTATCATCCCATCTCTTGGGAGGCTGTGAACAGTCTGATCACTACAATTCTAATCTAGTAGTGAGACTCTGAACCCTTCCCTCTATAAACTCCCGAAGAGAGAGAAAATGATATAGACTATTACAACTAAGCGAAGGCCTTAGAAAATGAGTGTTTGTTAACACAGAAGGCAGGGAAGTCATTTTAGAAAGGACATATACCCCATCTCTGGGTCAGATGAGACAAAGAGGACTATGCCTTGTCCAGGAGGACACATATAAAAGTCATGTCCTGGCTTAGTATTCTGGGCAGGTCTCCTTTGGGAGGCTAAACCTGTGACACAGTGGAGAGAACCGACTTCTGAGTGACACCAGAAGGAGGTATCCTCAGAAGCAGCACACTTAAGGGACCAAAACACATTTGATGTGAGTGAGGATTTCCAACCTTTTCTCCTAGTTCTAGATATCATTTAGGTATGTAAGAGATAAGTTGTAGACTTAAAAACCTTTACTGTAAAGTGCTAGGTGATCTTGTTCAGGCTTTTAACTATCCCTTACAGAACTTGGATGAACAGTGGTCACTCTGCCGGCTAGTAAATGCTCCTAGAGCAGCTGCCACTCTTTAAAGCAGAGGACAGGTTTCCCCAGCTGTTCTTTGTGAATCCCCATTGAAGCCTTTGGCTGATGGATTGTTGACCAGAGAAACTTCTGGATTCTTCTGGAGACACCCTGGTTGTGTGGGCCAGCATAACTAAGAACACCTGAGGAGTCATGGCTGGGACTACTCTCCGGTGGATACCCAAAGGGTCCTTGGTGAAAACTGGGTCTTAACCACTGAAGGATCTCCTTACCTATGTACTTTTTCCCCTCCTTTTGCTAGTAAACTAGGAATTCTACTTGAGAATTTTGGTAGAACAATTTAATGAGTCATTCCTTCAGAAATTAGGCTGAAGCAGCTTGCAATGGTTTACATCCTACAGTGGCTATCAGGGATGACTTACATCTGTACCTTACACGTTAACTAAGAGTAAAAGAGATTTTTGTCAGCTTTTAAAGTATTTTTATCAATATGTAAAATGTGATTGCTAGATAATAAAATGCAGTTTTTACCTGTGAGCTCCAAAGATTTAATAGGAAAAGCTGCTCTGGTGACTAGATGGAAGAACACAAGTGTCTTGAAGATTTCTTTGCCCTAGGGCCCAGGGAAAGATTCTTCCAGTCAGTTGTCTCTTTTGTCCATCTCCAAAGTTGGTCTGTTTTATAGCACCATAGGAAATGTGCTCTGCTTCCAACTCACCTTTTTATGGAATAGTTATGCTTCCTCATGTAGACATTACTGTTACCAGACTAATTGTAACATATTCACAAATATTCAGTAGGAGTAAGTGCACAGTTTGTGAGATTCTCAGGAGACAAAAACTAAAGACTGCACCAGTCTGAGAGTGGATATGCTGGTTGTATCTCGTCTCTCCTCTCTCCATAAGCATCCACCTGCTCTGGAGTGGTCTACTCATGGGGCGCCTTGAGGGGGAATCAATTAGAGGTAAAGTGGAGACGTCCAGAACTCTCTCTTTTTGCATTCCAGACGGCAGTCTCACGGTCAAAGTCTCTTACTCCTTTAGCTGAGACTTCTCCCCAACCTTTGGAGCCCGAGGACAAGACCACCTTAATCACAGCCTCACCTGCCATTATAAGTAAGGTTTCCCCTGATTTCTCTTATCGTCTAGAGGAAGGGGCTTCTAGACTAGCTGAAATCCAACCCTCTACAGGGACATACCTGTCTTTAGCTACGTTTAGGCAAACTCCTCAAGGACAATATTCTTTACAAGAAGTTAATGGACAATTTGGAACTTCCAGAGTTCATGTTCCAGAGTTTTTCTCTTAGTGATATAAAACAGATAGTCAGATCTTAGAAGATCTTTAGATGACTCTGATAAGTGCATTGATATCTTTAGAGGACTTACTCAGACTGATCAATGTTAATCTTAAACCAAACTTTGATTTCTAATGAAAGGCAGGATTATAAGCTGCTATTACATTTTGAGATAAACATATTGTTAATTTTAAAGAACAAAGAGATAGCCAGTGGAACTACCTGTTGCTGCTGGAGCCCAAATAGTCAGACCCCTGCTGGCCTAATAGCCAGGCAGGAGATTGGATAAAAGACATTTCCTAGTGTATATTCTTTAAGGTCTAAAAAGAACTTGAACCAAGCCTTCTAGGTATTTTAAATTTTAACTATTTACCAGGAAAAAGATAAACACCCCTCTGATTTCTTAAAATGTTTAATAGAGGAACTGGTAAGGGGTACTTAGCTGGATCCTAACTCAATAGAGAGACAGATTATCCTACAGGTAAGTTCATTACCCACTCATCTCCAGATATTAGAAAAGAGTTAGAGAAGACAGACTTCAGTTCAGATAACTTGATACTTTAGTAAAAACTGCTTTGATTCTTAGTGTCCTATGGTCAGGACTGGAAAAAGCAGGGAGAGAACAAAAGAGATCAAAATGGCTACCATTATTGCAGCCTCAAAAATAAACCCTAAGTCTGGTTCTCTGGGTTCCAGGAAGTGCTCAACGACCATGAAATTCATCTGTTACTCCTGTCAAAAACCATGCCATCGAAAGAAGGACTGCCTTAAGAGCCCCACAAACCATGCCTTAACTGCTCAGGCAGCTGCTAGAAGTGAGACTGCACTCTGAGGCGGGGGCCCCAGAGCTCAGACTCAGCTTCCCAGATGGTCCAGTAGGACTGAAGGGCACGGGGCCACCTCCTCCCTCTGGCTGGACTGTTATCTCTTACCTGTCATCTCCATGGAGGAGCCCTGAGTGATCATGACTACAGAGAAATGCTGGACATCGGTGCAGGTCTCTTTGTCTTTTTCCAATCCTGAACCTTCTTCCAGTCATCATACCTCAATAGAAACAGACTTTAGAGGGCATCTTGCTTTCACTATAACTGAGATACTCCACTGTCTCCAGCTGCTAACTAATACAGGACTCAAAGTCCCCATAAAAACATTCTAAAGACATTGACTACACAGTGTCCAGTAGCTTTGGGCCTATAGATAGAGTCAGGTCTTACATTTGTGACATAAAATTCAGCCACAGTATTAAAAAAATCCCTCAACAGTGCCCGTTGCTTACAATGGAGACCATATCTAAAACACTGAATGGGATAGTGGTTTAACCTAAATTCTGTATATTGATAAGTATATTAAGTTAGCCTGGGTGATTTCTAATGTAACTTCATGTTGATAATAAATACAGGTGTGGCCTTATAAATTAGATTTCTCAAAATTAAGATTGCCTAATGTTTTATAATACATTATATGTGTGCTAATTGGTAAGCATTATTAGACAGTTTTTTAAAATGTTATGATCTCAGTCAATATCTATAAGTGTTTTTCAATTGAAAGGCAAAAGTGTTTATAGAAAAGTTTTGTACAAGTAAAAATAACTTGCTGATGTCACTGTTCTTTCACAAAGTATAACTAGGAAAATATGCCGTACTGCACTTGGATTATTTAAAAGCTTTGACAGTAAAAATAAGGTATTAATCCAGTTTTCATAAGTTCTCAGCTTAGAAATAATTATAACTAAAATTAGAGGGACTTATACTGAACTGTCAAACTCCATAAATAAAGGAGTCCAAATACCAGTGTGCTGGCTCATGCTTTGGTTATACATGTGCTAATCTCTCAAAAATTTGTTGTTTCCTAGAAGATACCAAAAGCTAGGTAATCATACAGGTAAAACCTATAGTGAATCCGCCTGATTACATTTAGATTCCTTTTGTTGGGATCCACCAGATTTTGTCTGTAGAGGTATAACAAGGCCTTAGCCGTCCATCTCATACAGCCCAGGTGAGCTGAGTCTTCTCGGGGTTTCCTGCCTCATTATGAGGGAAGCTATCTTCACGTTCCTTGGGCAGGGCAATCCCTCAAAGATGCCCCCTCTATCAGTCTAGTCCTATGTCAGGAAATCCACTATTGGGGAAGTTGCCCTTAACTTCCTTGAGCAGGGCTGCCTGCAGGAGGCCTTAAAACCAAAGAGTTATATGTTAACTGAGTGGGCCCTTGATATCAGACCCAAGCTACAGAAGTTAGAAGGGTTTACAGGAATAAATTTGAGTTGAGGTATTTTGTAGTAGAAAGGATACAGAATAAAATTATAGGTGGAAAATAAAAATGGTGGTACTAGCAGCCTACAAGAATGAAGACCAGTCGGAAAACAGGAAAAAGTTAGGCTTCTCTGGATCTGGACAGAGAGAAGGGACATTTCAAACAAAAAATGTCCAATGCTGCTAGAGAGAGAAAAAGAAAGTGTTCATGATGGAGTCAGAGAAAGTTTCAGATTGAGGTGGTCATGGGTCTTTGCCTCTCAGCCTGAGAGAACTCATGTTAACTGCCACTATAAAGGGAAAGCCTGTTAAACTTTTAAAAGATGCACAAGCAGAGGCGTTATTAGTTACCCAGCCAGTGGCCCCACTTACAAACTAGAGAGTACTCAGTGTTTTCCCTATTTCTGGCAATTCATGTGGCCCAAGTGATGCTAAAGTTGGTGAAACATAAAAGGCCAGTTTATTTGAAACAATACCCAATAGCCATAAAAGATTAAAAAAAATTAAACCCCATGCTTAATAGATCTCTGCTAATGGGCCTACAAAACGTTCTGACTAGTCTTTTTATAATTACAAACTTAAAAAAGGTTTTTACCTTCCAGATCCTTCTGCTAATGTCTCAATAGCTGCTCAAAAGACATCAAATCAGTGGTATGTGAGATACCAAGGTCCTCCAGACCCTATCCTTATTGTTTTTGTGGAAGCCATTATTATTTACTTGGTGAAAATCATTTTGACTGTATTCACAATTATTTCACTGATGTTATTTGGCGCATATATGTTTAACCGTTTGAGTCCCAAGCAGCACAATAGCGCTGCTAAGATTTTATGTCGAGAAAACCCAGCACATTTCGAACATTGTGGACAACTGACGGTGAGTTACCGATTGTCGAAGTCGCGCGCTCAGATTTACTGACGCAAGTGCATCACACAGCTCCTTTTAATATAAATAGTACATTGAATCCCGATTGGGATTCATCGATGTAAAAGAAACAAAGCTGTTTGGGTCTTTTCGTACTCATTTAGAGAAAGTGTGGTTGCGCTGTTTGGGATTCTTCGACAGTGGTTTTTCAATACTCCCTGGGACTCAAACGGTTAATAGTTTCTTTGGCTTTGTCTTCTACAGATTTAAAGCTATACACCTACCCCAGATAAAATTCCTGATGTCTATTGAGGGCCTTTAGATAGGACCTCCGGAGAGTCTCTCTGACTGCTGGTTCACAACTACGACCCCTTTCAGCCTGAAGAAGCCAGAGCGGTCATTGTCCATGATTCCCTCATGGCAGGTCAGGTTACTTCTTCAGAGGGGGAAATGTTGCAGGTAGCTGAATTAGATAGAAATATTATAGGCAGTTAGAAAGGGCCAGGCCCTCAAGGATAACATGGAAGACAAGGTGACTTTACAACTAGAGACAGACACTCCTCTGCCATGAGCCAGATCTCAAGAGTATCCTAGATGGCATTTCTTAAGGGTAGGCTGGAGGGCTGGGCATCCAACTTGCCTGCATTGGTTGGGAGATTTGTGGCTGGATAGCAAGAGTTGGAACCTGGGAGCTTGGCCTGTGCCTGCTCTGAGAGCTATGGGCAGCAGCAGTCACCCTTGCCCAGGGACTGGTGAGTTGTGGCCCACAAGCCAAATCCAGGCCCCAGTGGCCTTGCAAATGAGCCGTGGTGGAAGCCTGCAGGCCCCTTCATTTCCCCACTGACAGGGCCTCTCTTGCATGGTGGTGAACTAGACAGACAATACTGTGCTCAGAGCCAAAGTCATACAGGATTTGTCCCTTTGTAGGAAAGCGTTGCTGACCCCACCCCCCCCCCCCCCCCCCCCCCCGTGAAGATGGGCGCCTTCCGGAGCCTGTGATGTGTGGTTATGTGGTTCCTGTTCACATACAACTTTTGTGATCTTGTCAAGAAGTTGATCCTTTCATAGTTGTGTCGTTGTCCGTCTTGGCACTGGTGTGATAATTTGCACAGATGTCACCTGTGCCCGCATCCCAGCTCCCCATTAACTCGAGGGCCTGGAACCCTTTTTTGCCACATGGAACCAACATGTGGTGCAGTGGGAGGCAGCACTTGGTGGCGTTGGCTGTCCATGTGAGGTTAACCTTAACCTTGCACCTGAGAGAGGACAGGAGCACAGCACAGGAGTGTGCCGGTGCACCGGACGGTAACCAGACAGCAGACTCAACCTTACGGAAGAATTGGAGGCATCTGTTCAGCTTGAAAATGGTGAAACACTTGGTTTTGTCAATCTGTGAAAGAATTTTCCCCAAAAGGTAATGTGATGACTCATGAATATAAAATGAACACACAGCAGAGATTCTAGATAGTTTATTAGTTAAGTGGGGGCACCAGAGATGCTAGCAGTGCTGACTCCAGGGGAACCCACAGCAGCTATGCTTGGGAGTCAGGGAGGACAGGGCTGCTGGCAGGGCACCCACCAAATGTGGCAGTGCGGTGACAGAAGAGCACTGTCCCCATCAGGCTGCCCGTGGCCAGGTACCTACACATGCTGAGTTGGGAACAGCTGAGGGCTTGTGAGCTTGAATCAGAAAGCCTGGACAAGGGCTTGCCACAGTGTGTGGCTTCCTAAGGAAGATACCAGGAAATGCTTTTTGTCCCTTCCTGGCCTCCTTCCATGTTTTTCTAGCCTGTCCTTTTCTTTAAGTGGTATTGCGTGGATTCAGATTCTACTGGGGTGCATGGACATGGCAGACCTCTGCAGGCTCTCGTAGAGCCCGGCCTAAGGGTGGGCGGGTCTCCCCAGATTCTGAAAATGAACAAAAAAGGTCGGAAGCAGCAAGGGCATATGTGTGAGACGGCCACCCGCGTGCTCTGTGAAACGTGCTTCTCCGGACGGAACAGGAACTCTTCCCTTGGCTGAGTCTGCTTTGGCAGGATGGCCCTTTGCCTTCTGTCCTTTTGGGCCTGGCCAGCCGCACCACCAGTGCTCACGCTGTGCTTCCAGCTTGGATTACCTGATATTTGGGCAGCGCATGAGCCCCATCCCAGTGAGCTCAGGCCTTTGCACGTGCCAGGCAAGCACTTATTCTACTGCGCTGTCTCCCCAGCCCCGTTACCTCCCCTGGGTTCTTACATCATGTACGTCTCTGGTCAGGAAAGCTCTCATAAAAGAGGTGGAGCCACAGGAGTCAGCAGTTACCTAGCAAGGAGCTGCTTCTATTGCTTTCTCCGTCAGCATGATATCTGTCACGAGAGGGAAGCTGTGACAGGCACAGCTGCAGGCCTTTGGTGCACACATCTGGAGAGCAGCACATCTGGAAAGCAATGGCAGAAAGGGCATATTGGGCTCGGTGCTGGAGCTCCATTCAGGGCCTCATCAGACCCCTGCCCACAGCGTATGCAGCATGAAGCCAGGAACTTCGCCTCCTCACCTCCCTGCACCAAAGGCAGGAGCAGTGTGGCTATGTCCCTGTGGCTCGGGTCACCAGCTGGGGTATGAGAGGTGACGAGCCTGCAGCTCTGGAGTATGTCCCATGGCATAAGGATGGCTGTGAGCTGAAAGCACTTAGGAAAAGAACAAGTCAGGAGGGTGCCCTGCGTCGGCCTCTTGCTCTGGGAAGCAGGTGGCGAAGCTGAGGGGAAGACGGCCTCCTGTCCCCAGCCCCCAGCAGAGGGCTGCCTGCTCTCTGAAGATGAGGTACTGGTAGCTCTCCTGCTGCTGGTATGAGGCATCTGACGCCCACAGCTTGAAGGACAGGTTTGCTTTGGCTGCTGGCTTCAGAGGGTTGGTCCACAGCCCCTAGCTCCAGGATGGAAACGGCACAGGAAGGGCAGCTCAGAGCAAACTGCATCATTCCTGTTGATATGGGGAACACAGTGAGCTTGGGTGGATGACTTCCAAACTGTTATCGGGGAAACATTAGGGCCAAAATATATAGGGCCCTAGGATATAGGGGAAGTGATAGAGGGGAAAAGTGAAACTCTGGACCTGAGAAGTACCGGGGACCGGTTCACGTTCTCTAAAACCAAAGAATGAATTTTAGGAACAAATGGAGGTTATGAGCAGAATAGATTGATTGGGGGAAAGAAAGCTCCTGTGCAAGAGAGAGGCAGAAGGGGGGCCCGGATGGGTTTTCCCTGGGAAGCTGTGTCTTCCAGGGACTTTTATACAGAAAAACCATGTGGTGAGACGGGTGTAAGGTGGAGAACATGGAAACTCGCTTAGGTGGGCATGGGGTGGGACAGAGCCATGGTCAGCCACTGAGCCTACAAGCACCATTGCTCAGGTACAACTGATGAAATCAGAATCAAAAAAGGAAGCGCTCTGTAGCAAGCGGGCGCGAATAGAGGACAGGGTGTCTTCCTGTTGGGCTTGGGTTAGTGACTCATTTAGGCCCTTTCAAGGTGATTGATACTTACTTAGAATATCAATCCCTGATGCCCATCCCTGGGGAATTACGTGGCTGTATTTGCTTCCTCTCTGGTCCTGAGGTCTGGCCCACAGCAGGAGTGTCTGTCTCTTCCACGTTGCAAAGTCACCTTGTCTTCCACATTGTCTCCTGGAGGGCCTGGTCCTGTCTGACTGCCTAGAGTATTTCTATCTAATTCAACTACCAACAACACTGTGGCCAGAAAGAAAAAGAACGACACAGAGAATGCACCTGGGGCAGCCACAATGCAACCCAGGCTGTGACGCAAGAAAAATGACCGGTCTGAGAGCTCTTGGGAACAGAGCATCTCCAGGGCCCTAGGGCTGTGTTTTCCCAGTTCATGGCTAAGTGTGGGCCAGTAGGGATGGGCTTGGGGTGTAGAGAGAGGGCGATCTTCCTGTGGTGTCAGCCAGGGCTGTAGGGTTCACACTCCGCTGGCACTTCTCAGGGCCCTAGAAGCCTGCACTGCCTTGTGTGTTCCCTTGGGACCTGGATGTCCCCTCCGCCACCGACCTCTGGGCCGAGCCACCATCTCCCCAGAGCTACTTGGGGATCTCAAAACCTGGAGCAGATGGGACTTCTTGTGGAGAAGTTCACACTCTGCCCACTGCTTCTGTGCCTCATGGGGATGGGGCGTCCTCAGTCCTGGGAGGAGAGGGGTGCACACACCTGCTTGTCATGGCAGTGGGGACTCATTTTTTTGGGAAAACAGAAATACTATCTTGGTTTAGCAAAAAGAGAACTAAGTACTTATTTTTTAGTGTTATCTTACTGGTTACTTCATTTCATAATAAAGAGTGACTATACTTGCTCAGTTGTCCTTGGCAATAATAACTGATTTTAAAAATACTTTTAGGCTTACAGAAGAGCGTGTTTCTTAAGGAGGATTTGAAAAAATCCATGCACTTTCAAAGTGAACAGAGGCAAGGGCACATCCCAGGCGGCTGGCTTCCGCATGGCGGGGGTGGGGCAGTGCGCACTGCTGCTGCCAGAACAGTTCGAAAGCATGGGAGTCAAAAGAAAGCCACCCTGGTCTGCGCAAGGCTGGGCAGATGGGCCTGGTAGGCACCTCCTGCCATCCTCTTCAGGTGCAGAGAAAATCCCAGCACCTCCACGAAGCAGCACGCAGACCGCCAGGGGCGGGAGTCTGCTGGTGGTGCCAGCCCCAGAGTCCCACCCCTAAGTGGCCCTCCAGGAACAGCAGACTCAGCCCTTCTGTCCCATCCAGAGGACACAGTGATCCCAGCTGACATCCCTGGGCACGCAGTTTGACTAGGGAGCCCGTGTTTCTGCCTTACTAGTCAGGACGAAGACAATTCCTATCTAACCTTAAATGCTGCCTCGTCCAGGTATGGGTCATGGGAACAAAGAGGCTGTGGGTTCGAGCCCCCCACTGGGTGTGGGTACTGTCCATCATGAAATGCACCAAAAACAGCAGCCAAGACTGGTGATACCTGTTAAAAAGTGAGTTTTCTATGACTGCAGGGCTTGGGTGCCTGTGGTTTTGCCTCCTGCCTTGTCGTCACAGCACCTGGCCCACAGGAAATGTGTCCACAAGCTGGTCGGGGAGTGAGCGCGGGTGGTTGGCCCCCTTAGCCCCCAAGGCTGGCCTGGCGGGAGCTCCTGCGACCTGCCCACCTCTGAGTAATGACGCCAGAGCTCACCGAGTGACCTTTCGCACATTCCACAAAGCTGACCCTCAGTGGCTAGAGGACCCACCCTGCCTGCCTGGGATCGTCACCCCACATCTCAAGCTTAGATGTCCACGCTCCCAGTAGCCCGGGAGCCTCCTGTAGGTACCAGCACGGGCAGAGGATCATCAGTGTGGGCCAGCCTCTGCCCACCAGCTCCACATGGAGGTGCACACAGCCTGGGTGACACCGGCGGGGTCAGCCCCTGGGCAGGAGACACTGGGGTGTCCTGGTGTCAGGTACCCAGAGGCCCAACGTCCCCGGGCCTCTGACTCCCTGGGCTGCACAGCGGTCAGGGGCAGAGACTGCTGCAGGTGGTGCTGGCCTGGGCTGTTTCTCCTGGAAGGAAACTGCTTGGGCAGCCAGGGCTCGGAACACAACCTGCAGGTCTGCTCTGCCCACTCGCGCCTGTTTTGTTTGTTTGTTTGTTTTTAAATGTATTTGGTACAAGGTCTTGCCACACAGCTGAGACTCATAGCGATCCCCCTGTTTTCAGCCTCCCTAGGCTGTGATTACAGGCATGGGCCACCAAACTGGGTCTCAGTGGCTGGCTCAGCATGTGGCACAGGGGATCAAACCTCAGGCCCTGTGCTTGCCTCAGCAGTGGTTAGTCTGCTGAGCTCTTCGCATCTGGTTTGTATCGTAGTTTACGCTTGTCTGCATGAACAGCTCCAGAGAGGAGCTTCAGTTAGACCTCTCCATGCAGAGCAGACGCAGGAGCTACGGAACACTGTCCCCAGCCTGAGGAAGCGCCGAGGATCTGGTGGTTGCGAGTTTCTTCAGGCACTTTGTGTTGTGCCCCGGCTAGCACTGGGAGAGACCTCAGCAGGAGCAAATGCTGGATGGAGGTTTCCTGAGAGAGGAGGCCACAGGGTCTCTATGAAAACAGCACTGGGCTCCAGGACGGAAACATCAGGTGGCCGCTGGAGAGGGCGCCCGAGCAGGAGGTGAGGATGGCTACGGTGCAAGTCACCTTCGGACCCCTCACCTCTCCTCGGGAGACGAGGATGGTGGATTCTCCCTCCTGTGTCTCTTGGCCCCACTCCTCTTCTGCTCACCTGACCAGCAGCACCACTGCTGCTGTTTTGTGGGCGGAACCTGGCTGTGTGGCCTAGGCTAGCTCAAGCTCCTGGGATCAGGAGATCCTCCACCTCAGCCTCCTGAGTAGATGGGGTGCACTCATGCACCTCTATGCCTGGCCCACACTGGTCCTGCTAAGTACTAATTAGAATACCCGACAGCCTCGAGTGGAGGACAGCAAATCTGTGGCCTGCTGCTGGTGCCTCTGCTCTCAGGCTGGACTCTCCAGGCATGCCTTCTGGGCCTGGTCCAAGGGCCGAATCGCTGCATCCCAGTCTGCCAGGCTTCACCGTCCTGTGGGGCGGAGCTCTTCCCACCTCAGGCCCAGCGCTCTGTCTGCCCCTCGGCATCCAGCCCGGCCCCCTCCTCAGCTACCCAGGATCCCAGTGCCCTGTTTTCTGGCCCCCGATTTGTGTGCCAGGCTTTCCCACCGCCTGCAGTCTATGGGCCCCACCACCTGTCCAGCCTGAGGTACAGCACTCAGGCCCCGTGCTGCCTGTGGGCACAGCACAGGACCAGGTGGAGAGTGTTGGTTGTGCGGCACTGCTCGGGGCCATGGCGTTTCCCCAGTGCCCTGCATCTGTTCCCAGCCTGGACTTCTCTCACAACCCGAGGTGCCCTCTGTGGCCCTGCATGGGACCATGAGGTCACCCCAGGTCTATTGCTGAGAAGATGTTCCTCTGGTTCTCTGCTGCAGGCAGAAGTGGATGAGATGCTCAGGACAGACAGTAATCACACGCTGCCCCTGAGCTACGGGCTGTGCGGCTTTACCCTGAAGGAGAGGAGGGAGGGCCAGGCATCCTCAGGTCACCCGTGTGCCGTGGCCCTGGCTTCCTTCTGGAAGGTGAATCTTGTTTCTTCTCTGCGTTTTGGTGCAGGTATTCCTTTCTGGCTCCACATCCCAACCTGGCCCTTTCTTTCACCCTCACTCTCTTCTGCAGTACCAAGGGTAGAAGCACCATGTGGGCTGCAGGGCTGGGCCTTGCACGCCTGAACATGACCGACCTCGGTGTGTGTTCTCAGGAAACGGAGCCCACGCTCCCTGGTCCCAGGATTCAATTTCCTCTCCAGGGCTTCGGACAATGCTTGGAGAAATGCTTCAGATCTGAGCTTGCTAATGGGGCCCTAAGTTTTTCTCTAAGCATGGGAAGTCACCAAAGTAATTTCCATTACTGGATGTCAAAGGGGAGAGAGTTATTTCCGTCGTTTAGAGGCAGATTGACGCCATTAGTTTTGGCTTCTGGAATGAACGTCTGAATCTGATTGCCAGATTCCTCTAAAATAGACATCCCACCAGCACCTGCCCCCTGGCCCTCAGGTGAGGACCTTGTCGCTGAGCTCAGAGAAGGCTCTGTGCTCTCGGGCCTCGCTGGCCATGGTGATGGCCACGCCCTATGGGGGCTGGAGTGAGGGTCTCTGGTTCACAGCACCCACTAGCACTCCTGTGGAAGCTGAGGAAGGCTCGAGCCAGGGGCGAGACCCAGGCAGGCCCGCTTGCTGAAGGCTGGCTTCAGCTCCCCTGGCAGCACTGCTTTCTGCTCTTGGCCTCAGCACGGCCAGGTTTTTTTTTTTAAGAAACATTTATTTAAAAAGTAGATATCACGTTAAAAAAGAATACTTACTTGAAACGATAAAATGTAATAAAACTCAGTATCTTCCCTACAGATTGCTTTCGTTGCAAATATATCTGAAATACAGGAAGGAGCAGTTTAGCAACACACAAATTGCTACAATATGTTCTGCATAGGAAATGCAAATTCAGAGGTGAAACCATTTCTTTTTAGAAAAACAATTATTGATCCATTTTCAATATATTGATTAGATTGTGTACCTTAGGGTTAAAACCTTGAACTTAGTGAAGACTGCTAAGTTATTACAAGACCTAAGCTGTTCTACAAGCATAATGACAGTTTAGTGTAGTCATGGTTGTCTACGAGCTGGTGTGAGCAGATCCTCTTTTAATTTTAGATGTTGCTAAGCTCTGCTGGTTCCATGGCTGATCCTCCCACAGTTCCAGAGGCTTCTTCTGAGTTCTGCAACTCTTGATGGTGGCGCTTTACTTTAAGTGGTTTGCCAGGGTACCAGACCTGGTGACTACGACAGGGAGTGATTTCCTGTGTTGGCAAGTCATGAACTAGCACAGTACAATCCAAATCAACTGCATCATCATTAGTTTTCCACGGGTTCGCACCACTAAGCTGGGCCAAGCAATGGTGTAAAAGTTGAGGTGTCTTTTCCCACATCACGTGAGAGCTGCCAAGAAAAGCCAGTCCCAGACGGGTCTCCGTGAGGGTCGACACATCCATGGCTGTCAGGTATGCTGGCCACAGCCAAGAGGTTCTTCAGTTGCTTATAAAGTATGCAATTCTCTTCCTATCTTTTCTTGTCCTCTTTGAGCCATGTATAGGTGACATTAATGGCTGGTCTGGGTTTCCGATTATTGAAGAACACATGAGGGCCGGCGAGATGGTTCAGTGGTCTAAAGTGCCTGCTTAGGAGGGCTCAGGCAACTGCGGGGACTGCAGTTCGATCCCCGGCACCACATGCTGCGCCAGCGCCACCACCAGGGCAGGCTGAGCCAGCCACAAAATGAATAAATAAAGAAACAAACAAACACAACAAGCAAACAAATAAATAAATAAATAAAATTAA
>PVKN010005697.1:0-15732 GCA_004027915.1 Capromys pilorides | reverse complement strand
CACATGAGCAGGACATTCCTCCAGATGCTCCCCACCTTCCTCCTGGCTGTAGTGTTCTGTGCTAAAGACCAGGTCAGCTTTACATCCCCTTTCGGGATCAACCCACACACGCGGCCCTGCTGCACACCGCAGCCGGGTTTTGATGCCAATCTTAAGCTCTAGCTCCTGCCAGGAGAAGTCAGTGGCCTGGCATGCAGGCGTGCTCCTGCTTTTCGGGGACGCAGAAGGCTCCACTCCCCTGGGAGGTGTGGTTGTGTCGACCGTGGGTGCAGCAGGGCCAGAGTCATTCGGGCAGCAGTTGCCAACCTCCGGCCCGCGCTGTCCCTGCCCTGCTCTTCTGTGCTCAGAGGACCCCCTGCCGCTTTCTGGGTCAGCCTGAGGCAGGATCCAGAAAACGTGTGTTCTACATTTTCACTTCCTCAGGAAGTATAAAATATGAAACTCAAATAAAAGTTGGGTCCTGGCTGGTTTTTAGCACCATGGGGAGAGTGCTAGGTCAGGGAGGGCGGCCC
The DNA here is from genome assembly GCA_004027915.1 of Capromys pilorides. NCBI lineage: Eukaryota > Metazoa > Chordata > Mammalia > Rodentia > Capromyidae > Capromys > Capromys pilorides. The sequence goes on along the minus strand of PVKN010005697.1, from coordinate 15,220 downwards.
TTTTCCTTCCCCTTCTCCCCCTCTTCCTGAAAGGGATGGAGCCGCAACCTGCCTGCGACTCCGCGGGGCCTGCCTGAGTCGGCCAGGCCTGCTGCTCCGGAGAAGCTGGGCCCCCAGCAGCGTTCGGGCTCCACACTGCTTTTTCCTTTGCTTCCTGCTTTGTGCTTCTGTGGATGAGGACTAAGCTTGCTCCTCCAGTTCCTGTCCCAAGCAGCGAGCTCCCCTGGGTGGGCCCAAAGTCCAGCAGTGTCTACGATGCGGGGATTCAGAGGGTGTGCATTCTGGCAAGTGGACTGCATGTGACACCAGGACACTCACGCTGCCCAGTGCCAGCAAGGGTCCAGGCCCAGCTATGATCAGAGGCCCCTGCCAGGGGGTTGTGGGAACCTTCACAGATTTGAAGCAGCAGTTTCCATGTCTTCCACAGCTCGCAGAACTTGCCAGATGCTTAGATGAGCTCAGGACCTGGTCCCCAAGAGAAATCCTACTCCTGTCATTTGGGCGCCAAGAGTCCAAAACCGCACCCAAACTTTAGCTGGAAAATAACTGAATCACAAGGCAGGCTGGACACCAGTCTTGCCTGGTGTCTGTGTTGCAGCAAGGCCATGGGCTGGGAGGAGCCGGGCCTGGCATGCGTGGGAAGATTCTTCTGAAGGGGATGTTAGGTCCCTAAATTTTACTGAGGCTTTTTTGGAAATAGAAATGAGCAACTTCTGCCCAATGGCACTGCCAAAAGAAGCCATGAAACTTGGCGGTGGGGTGGGGGGGTCCTACTTAGCTCTGCGGGTCATATAGCTTCCTCTTTTTTTTTGTAACATTATTTTGTAACATTATTCTATTTTCTGTATAACTTTTAAGCACATAAAGATTTATTTCCTCAGGCCTCAGGACATGGGCAGAAGTCACAGGACAATCTCTCCACCAAAAAAAGGTTGTATATTTTAGTGTGTGCTACAGGGGGAAAACTGAAGCATAAACAATGCTGAGCCAAGTTGTACATAAATCAAGACCTAAAGCCAGCCTGCAGTCATGGGTCGAGTCCTCTGTCAGATGCCTGGACAGAAGCCCTAAGCTGTTCAATGTGACAGGTGAAAGGAGGCTGCAAAGCCGGGTGGCAGGCACCTGGCAGAGAGGAAGAGCAGTGCGGGGCCCTTGGTAGGGCAGGTTCTCTTTTGAAGTCATTTCTGTTGGGAGGTGCCACACAGGAATCCCAGAGGAAGAGGGCCCTGGGCTCTTGGAACTGCTCTGGCGAGGGCCCTGCTCCTGCAGCTGTGGTATACCAGCAATCCCAAGGTCAAGTCAGGCCCAGGTTGGAATGCAGAACTGAAGAATGCTTGTAGGAAGCATGTTCTCTTAAAATGCTAGGCAGCCAAGCCCTGACTGTTAGCCCAGCATAACCCTTGCCTCACTCATGAACCATGAAGTATTAGTTTGGCTACAGCCCCCTGGGGTCGCACTAGCTTCTCTGCCTCCATGCTCCTTGTTAGAAAAAGGTGAGAATGCACATCCTAATCTGTTAGTTCCTGGACTGTCTCACTTTTCCCAAGGGCTGACTATTGGTCGAATAACCCCCAAATGCTGAAAGCCAGAATGCACAGGTCCAGGTCCGCAGTTCCACAGGGGCAGGTTGGTGGTGTGGCTGCACTGATGTGGAAAAGAGGCGCCTTTCTGCAGGAGATGAGCCGACCTGCAATGCCACCCCAAGTCTAGCCTGAGGAGTATTTCAGTGAAGGCAGGTAGCTGGGCTTCTCAGAGAAGAGAAGCAGTCTAAGAGCAGAAAGGTACAGGAAATCTAGAAAAGAACCATCTCGATAGCTTTATCCCCTGGTGTGAAGGCAGAGGGCAAAGGACCCAGTGGCACTTGGCTTATCCCGCAATTTCTGTCACTGTGGTGACCAACTTCTGCCCATTCCATAGGGTCTTGAACTGCTCAGGAATTGCAAACTCACTGAAACCACCGCCTTTTGTAGGGATGAGGACGTTCACCTCAGAAGACTCATCCTGACTATCTCACAGTCCAAGAAATTCTTGCTCAGGTGAATGTGGCAGCCATCTGTTTTGTTAATGGAAATGGTTGGCACTTCACCCACTATCTGAGCTTTGACATCTGCACTATTGATTAGCCCCACAATGCCCACCACAGCATCGAATACCAGGCCAAGTTTCTTACAGTTAGCTACTACAATGGAGTTAATTTTGCCCTTGACTTGCAATGTCGCGTTGACATGCTTGAGTCAGTGATGCACCTGTTTCAACTCAGTGTTGCCAGTCACCAGGTTAGAAACGTTCTCCTGGTTTTCTACTCTGCAGTTCTTGCCCTTCAGTTTAAGAATCACAGCTTCCTTCTTTGTGGCTGGTTTGGGGTTACTGCGAACAGGACCACTCTCAGCCTTCAGGGCAGGTTCTTGGGGGTCTTCCTCTCCTCAGGCACATGCCTCAGGGCATGTGTAATGCTCTCCCCCTGATTAACCTGTGCCAGCAACGCTGAGCGGGAAGCGGAGTCACGGGAGCCTGAACTGATGGCGGCTGGGGGGTGGGCAGGGGGGCCTGGTGGTGGGGGAGGAGGACCTGATTCTGCAGAGGGTCCGGCCAGAGGTCCACTCAGTCCTTCTGCCGCTGGCCCTGTTTTGTTCCAGGCCAGGCCAGTGGTATGGAACTCCTTGATATTTCTGTCCATGTACTCAGGCAAGCTTTCACCCAGTCACGTGCTTCTTACCCACATCTTTGCACTCCTTGAGGACTCTGTTTGCATAAAAAATGGCAGCATCATTCATTTCTTTCCCATAGTGGCCAGGCCTAGGAGCTGTCACCACCCACCCAGGACCTGGATGCTTTCACTAACAGCTGACGGTGACTGGACAACTTCCTGCCTTGATTCTTCTCGTGAAAGGTCACAGCTTTTTGGATCTGCCCTGAGACAGGTGCCAACAAGTGGAGACTGATTACTGGCTGGCCCCCATAACCAGGAGAGCTCACTCCAATGCAGACCCATGTGGACCGTCTCTGTCTCTGCACGTTTCTGCACATCTCCCCCAATTTCTTTTCCACAGGACCTGCAAGCAGTGCGTCCAATGCTCCCACTTGCAGAGCTGCTCCCTGTGAAGGAGCGAGTCTATCTATCCCCTGCCCCTGGCACTTCTCAGAGGGCCGGGACGCTGCCTCCAGGCGGCCCACTGCCCTCTTCAATCTTTCCACCAGATTTTGCATTTCAGCCATGACGAACCGCCTCACCACAGCGACCAACTGCTCCACATGGCTTCTTAATCTTAATCTTCTTAATCCCACCAGACCCCAGATAACACAACATGAAGTGTTACAGGATGTAAAGTGTTAAACCCATGAGGAGCTATAATTTGCACATTTAAAAAGCAAGATCTTGCCAATCTATACCACCAGAAGCTTGGGAAGCACATGTGGAGTCGGATCCTACAGGGTCCAGACAGGGTGGAGAAATGCAGTGCTGATTGGGAAGGGATCTGTTGAAGCGGGGTCACCAGGCCGACTTAGAGTTTCCTGTCTTGGCTTAGATTCTTAGAGGGACTTAAGCACCCTACAACGTGATGTTGTGCACATCACATGCTCATTAACCAGCAGACACACACGCTGGGGCATCCTGTGAAGCCAGAGTTGTTGCAATGGGACACCACCAACCCCTGTCCTCCGCAGGTGGCTGCGCAGCTGGTGATGCTGCCTTTCCAGGCGGTTGACGCCTCCATCCAGGTTCAGGAGAGCTCGAGGGGCGATTCCTCCCCTGCCCCATTTGCCATTTGGTTTGTGAAGATGGACCTCAAAGAATGACGGCTGATAACTGTGGACTTAGTCAGATGGTGACTCAGGTTGTCCCGTTCAAGGGAGTCACATCCTGGATGGTCAGGATCATCCTGTGCTAAGAGTTTGCCCAGTGTGTCGGTGCCCTCCATGGCCAGGTTTGCTGTCCCGGAGTCCTCTGCGCTGCAGCTTCTGGCTCCCTGCTGTGGCCCAGCGCCTTGAGAAGTGTTCCACACTGCACGCCACCTCCGGAGAGGGCCGATGAGTGTGCCTGACTATAAAGACAGACACCACTAGCTGGGCTGTTGTGCAGCTTTAGCCTCACCTTCTGGCTCTTGGCCCCAGGTCCAATCTGGTGACAGCAACCTTGGTCTACAATCCTTCTGGTTCCTGAGGGCTTGGGGAGCCAGTCGACCTCATGTTGTGGGGGTGTTGGTCTCCAGGGGGCAGGCAAGCTGGCTGGGGAGGGACTGGGGGAACACAACTTTAAGATGTGAGCAGAGGTCTTGTGTCCTCCACAGACAGCTGTTTTCCTGGTGCAAAGCCATTCTTGCCATGTCTCCAGGCACTGATGGAGAGTGGACGACTAATCAGCATGAGACCCCAGTGCCCATCAGAGCTGATGCTTTTGGGTGACCAAGCTCTGAAGTTTGAGTGGATGCTGATGAATGTTAAGTGCCAGACACAAGCAGGCCCTGATGGACACTTGGCTTGCATGCATTGCTCACCCATAGGCCTCAGTCACAGCTTTTCCCACGACCTTCACCAGTTTCTCAGCCCTAAGATCAAGTCCCAGTCTGATTTGTAGGCGCTGCGCTGGACAAAGCAGTAGCCTGGGCCTCCCAGCCCCACTTCAGCCAATCTGGGAAAAACAGCAGGGAAATGTCCCGGATGTGGAGCGGGGCGCCTGGCTCGACGACTCATGATTGCTCTGCACTGCCTGGGAGCGGGAACAGCAGAACTGACAGATGGGGACAGCGAGGCACACAGAACAGATGCATGGCAGGCGTCCGTAGACGGGCAGACCAAGACTGCCTTAGTCTAGGAGTTCCCTGGTCTTGTCACTGGCACTAACTAAGGGTTTCCCTGTCCTCTCCTCCTAGCCTGGCCCCTGAGATTTTTTTCACTTAAAGTTGTCATTTTCTCTCTGATTCTTTTTAAGGCTGAAAGTACTTTTTACATGGAGTTTCGAGTCCCACAAAAATAGCTACTTCACGAGACAGCTGTCTAGCACTGGCTTCCAGGACTGCCTCATGGTGTGAACAGTTCTGCTGGGATTTTCACCTAAATCACTGGTATACACCCTGTATCAACCAGCAGAGAACCTGGGCTTCTTTTTTCTTTTTTAGATAAAGTATTATTTTCCACCAGGGTGATAGCTCAGTAGAATAAGTGCTTGTCTGGCAAGCGCAGGGTCCTGAGTTCAATCCCTGGTAACACACACACACACACACACACACACACACACACACACACAATGAGTAATAAAGAAATTAAAAATTTGGGCTGGCAAAATAGTTCACTGGTATAAAGCACCTGCTTAGGAAAACTTAGACTGCGGTTCGATCCCCAGCATCACATGCTGTGCCAGCTCCACTCCCAGAGTGGGGGCAGGTTGAGCCGGCTGTAAAAAAATACAAATTATTTTCCCAACCACAGGAATTTTATAACCATACTCAGGACATAGGTAGTTAATTCAGAACCAAATTAAAGCAACCAGATCCACAAAAGAATTTTTCTTTCCTGTTATGCCTATCTTCGGAGGTTCTGTTGGCCCTGAAATAAATCCTTCTACCGCCTGCTGGGGACCTTGTCCTCTAAGGTCACTGCAGAAGCGCGGCCACCACTCTGGTCTAGCCCCCTAGGCAGATCCTCTTTCAGGTCCTTTCTCAGAACCCTCTCTCCAGGAGAGCACATTGCTTTTTGCCCAGTTTTGGTTCTAGAAAACCCTCTGTGGATCCTGGAATGCACCCTTTCCTTTCCACAGGCAGGCTGTCCCCTGAGCCTCCAGTCCCTGGTGGAGCTGTCACTGGTGCTGACCCAGGGCCAGGGGTGAGCTCTCTTGCGCTGAGAGCAGGTAATGGTGGCGGGACAGCGAAATGGGCAGGAAGGGCTGGCGCTGAGCGCGCGGTGCACTTTGCCTGCCACAGGCACAAGGACAAGTCTAGCATTATTTTTGAGGTCACCGGGCTCCCAGCCCCTCTGATCCCACGTGCTGCTTCCGCCCTGGGTGGTTCGCATGCTTGCCTGTCTGCACATGGTTAATTCTGCTTATTCAGCTTCTATTTTTGATAGGACAAAGTGCTTTGCTCTCTTTTCTGTTTTTAAATACAAAGTGGAGAGTTGTTGTCTTAAGTCTAACAGCTCCTCTGGTTCCCAGTAGGTTAGGCTGTGCTGAAACAGGAGAAATTTGTTCAACATTTTATTATTTTCTTTCTGTTGAACTTAAAAAAAAAATCCATACAAAACATATTCTCAGAAAGTAGCTCAACCAAAGAGCTACTTCTCACTACATGAATAAAATATAGCTGTAGACGAGCAAAAAAATTAGTCTGTCGGTGAAAACTAGAAAATCCCATCTAGGCGAAATGATAAATCAGAATCACAGCAACGTGCTCTGGAAACTCTCCCGAGCGTGAGGAGCAGAGCAGCAGGGGTCCCGAGGGCCCTAGAGGAGAGGCCAGGAGAAGTTAGGACGGTTTCATGTTGTGCTTTGATTACCTCGGAGAGAAAAGGCTCTGCAGGTGCTCGGAGCCCACAAGGGCGGCCGAGGGCACTCAGGGGTCGTTTTAAACGAATGGGTCCCTGGGCTTGGAGAGTGCAGGGCGGGTGTGCTGCGAGCCTTCTGGGGGTGGGGGGCCTTGCTCTCTCTGACCTTCTGGCTCCATCAGTGCAATTTGGAGCCAGTTTTAACGAACTTTTTCACAGGTCAACTAGGAGTGTGGTTTCTCTTTGTCTACAACCAGTAATTTCTGTGGAGAGAATGTTTATAAATCGCCGCCTCCCTTTAGGAGTCCAGCTACCATCCGGAGCGCTTCTTCTCCGAGTGTAGAATAAGGCCACAGGCAGCAGGAGTCCTGCTCCAGTTAGCCATCCCCGGGCTGCTTCGGATCGTGCAGACCCGTGGAGCCCTGAGTCCCTCCAGGCCCTGCGGCGTTGGCTGTGCCCAGCTTCTGTTTATAGCTGCTTGGAGGGTTGCTGGGGGCGCGGTAATGAGGCTGTGGACTAGCTCGGTGACCTCATCGGGGGAAGCGCAGAGGTGGCTCAGGAACTAGAAAAGCCCTGCAAAGGCGCCTGCCCTCTCCGGAATGTGTAACAATGGCAACCCCGCAAAACACGCGCCCCCTTCCTGCCAGCGAGCAGCTGGCCTGGGAAATAAATTCTCATCTCTGAGACTCCCCTAACACGGATTTTAAAACCTCCACAGTAGACGAGGCCTTAATTCTGGGCTTAAGAAATCTGTGGGGAGTGGGGGTATTGTGAAAAGGACGGAGTGACCGCTCCCAAGACAAGCACCTTCGGCTCCTGCACCCAAGTGCCGAGGCTGTTTCTAGCTAGAAGTTATTTTGTTTTTCTCTCTCTGGGCAGTGAAAGTTGAGCCAGACCGCTGAGGTCTGCAGCTGTCGCCGAGGGCAGCGTTGCCTCCATCGGGCTTAGGCCGCAGCGTGACGCTGTCGGGCCCAGGGTGACTCAGGGGTCTCTGGATGTCCAGGGCAGAAGCGGGCCATGGGGATCAAGGGCGCAGAGCTGGCATTTGGCAAAGGGGACATGCTCTGTGACTCCAAGCGCTGGGGGCTCTGGGCAGAGTGCAGGGGCTGGGTGGTGGGGGTGGGCGCAGTGCTGTGGCTCGGGCTCTGCGCTGGGTCCCAGCTCTCATCCACACGTGGTTCTCAGAGCCGTGTGCGACTCATGACTGTAGCCTGTGTCTGTGGCTCACGAAGTGGAAGAATGAAGGCAGGGACCAAGGAGGCGGAGAGGAGGAGTGTTTATGAGCAGAGAGTTTGTTCTCGGAGGTCTGGAGGGGACCTGAAAGTGAGTGGGCGCGGGGCGTCCTTATCTAGCGTTTAAGCCAACAGCACTGCGGCCTCCGCCTGGCTTCCTCCCAGCTGCCTGCGCCAGCTGCCTGTCTATACCAGCACGAGCTCGCTTCCTTCTGTCTTTTCCTCCGGCTGCATCGGGCCTTGCCGGCGCGGCAGGAGGCCGTGTGCTCAGCAGCAGAGCCTGACTCTGCCATGGGAAGGAGGCGGCACTGCGTGGGGATTTTAGAGGGGCTGAACCTAGGCACAGCGGAGCTGCAGGAGGAGGCTCTGCACGGGACCTCGGGCTCCAGAGAGGCGCTGCACGGGACCTCGGGCTCCCGGGAGGGACTGCACGGGACCTAGGACTCCCAGGAGGCGCTGCACGGGACCTGGGACTCCAGAGAGGCGCTGCACGGGACCTCGGACTCCCGGGAGGCGCTGCACGGGACCTCGGACTCCCGGGAGGCGCTGCACGGGACCTCGGACTCCAGAGAGGCGCTGCACGGGACCTCGGACTCCAGAGAGGCGCTGCACGGGACCTCGGACTCCCGGGAGGCGCTGCACGGGACCTCGGACTCCTGGGAGGCGCTGCACGGGACCTCGGACTCCAGAGAGGTGCTGCACGGGACCTCGGTCTCCCGAGGGACTGCACGGGACCTCGAACTCCAGAGAGGGGCAAGGCGAGGCAGCGGAATTGCCGGTCTGCTCCGAGTATTCGCGGTGGTGCTGCAGCTGCCTGATGCCAAGCTAACCAGAGCTGCTTTCCACAGAGTCTGACCACCTTCTGTCCATCTGCATGGAAGTGGGTCCTGTGCACCCGCGTGCCCTGAACTCAGGGACTTCCAGGTCTGAGCTCCAGGAGGTGTCGGGTGCCGCTGCTCCCAGTGAGTGGCCCACCCTCTCCCTGCTCTCCGGGGGCCGCTGCATTTCAGGCCTCCCTGGCCACTTGCGCTTCTGCTTTATGAAATGCGCGGGTGGAAGAGGTTATAGGAAAAGGTGAAATTAGAACCTTTCTGCACCCTGTAGACAAAACCAACTGCACAGAGGTTAAACTTTTAAGCATGAAGAGTAAAATTTATGCTCACATTAGAATATATAAGTGAAAATATATTTTAGCCCTTGATGTAGAAAGTTTCCTAAAGTAGACAAAAATACTGTCAGGAACTGATAAATTTGGCACGACCACATTAAACTTTGAGTTTTGTTGATCAAAAGACAGTTTCAAGGGAGTGAAAAGGCATTTGAAAAAGGCTGAAAGAATTTAAAATGTAGACTATCAACAAGCAATGCCAAATATTATTAGTGTTAAGAAGACCTCTAAGCCATTAAGAAAGACAGGAAACACTTGATAGTCCAGGTGTGGTAATACAGGAGGCTGAGGCAGGAGAATCACAAGTTCAAGCCCAACCAGAGCAATGTAATGACTTACTGAGTTGTCTGTCTAAAAATAAATAAATAAATAAATAAATAAATAAATAAATAAATAAAATAAAATAAAATAAAAAAAGAAAAGAAAAAGGGCCCCAGTGTAGCTCGGTACAAAAGCCCTGGGTTCACTCCCCAGTATCTAAAAAATGAAAGAGGAAAGAAAAGTAAAAGATAATAAGGTGATCTATTTCTTTTTCGTTTTATTATATACAACCTATCAATGATTGAGAATATGAATTTTGGACTTAAAGGAGCTTTTTACATTTTATTTAGTTATTTATTTCTATATTTAGGGCAGGGTCTACAAGGTCTCACTACACAGATTGGACTCATAGTGATGCTCCTATTTTCAGCCTCCCAAGTACTGGGATTATAGATGCACCACCACACCCAGTTTCAGTTGCTGTCTCAGTGTGCCCTGGGGTGGGGCTGGCACCACATGCCATGGGTCAAATCCTGTCCCTGCATCTGTCTAAATAAGCACTTTAATCCACTGAGTTTTTTTTTTTTTTTTTTTTTTTTGTCTTTTTCAGACAGGGTCTCGCTCTGCAGTTCAGGCTGGCCTTGAGCTTACTTTTGTAGCCCAGGCTGGGCTTGAACTCACATGGATCCTTCTGCCTCTGCCTCCCAAGTGCTGGGAATACAGATGTGTGCCGTCACGGCCCAGCCCACTGAGCTATCTGGCTGGCCTCCATAAAGGAGCTTTTTAAAAATAATGGCTCTGGCACACATTAATTGTGTGGTTTCTTGAAAGCATTTTCTGAAACTTTCCACAACCCACAATTGCTAGCATCATATTTCACTGTGCACTTGATGAGCCCAGAGCCCTGCGATAGGTCCCACAGAGGACCGTTACCCCGACCTAAGAGCGGGTGACAACATTGGTTGCAGGAAAGCCATGCCAGGCCCTGTGAAGAGAGGCCAGACCCTGGAGGCCACATATCAGGGGACTGGCTTTTCAAATTTTATTTATTTATTTATTTATTTATTTATTTATTTATTTACTGATATACTTGGTGGCTGTAGGGTCTCACTCTGCAGCTCCTACTCATGCTGATCCTCTTGCTTTCAGCCTCCCCAGCTCTGGGATTACAGGCAAGCACCACCACGCCCGGACTCTTGGCCGGCTCAGCCTGCCCTGGGGGTGGGGCTTGTCCAGCATGTGGTGCTGGGGATCGAACCACAGTTGCCGTGCTTGCTTGTCTAGACGGGCAAATTAGTCTGCTGAGCTATCTCACCGGCCCCCGTGTGGCTTTACCTGAAGAGCCAAACAGGCAGACACACAGAGGCAGGAGGGTGGCTCAGGGCTGCTCTAGGTTGAATGCATCCCTTCCAAAAGTCTGAAAACCAACAAGTAGTTAATGCAGTGTGGCTCACACCGTCAGCCTCAGACATCAGGAGAACGATTCCAAAGGTTGGTGGGTTTGCTGGCGTAACGCCGAGCAGCTCAAAGGGCATTGTTAATAGGTGGCAGGAGGAGAAAACCTGTGGCTTTCATGGTGGATGGTGCAGCTGCACATCGGCTGAGGCTGAGCCTGCTGCCCCTGGCCACCTGGCGCAGCCAGGTCATCGGCGCCGTGGGAGTTGCCTCTGTGAAGCGCTTCTGTCACAGCAGGTCCTGTGAGAGTGGTGGCCACGACCACACATCCTGCCCATGCCTGAGTGCCCCAGGGCTCTCCTGGGCATGGCCTCCTCGCCCTCCCACTGAGGCTTACCACCTGGGCCTGATACTGACTCTGACTGTGTCCTGAGAGGAAGGACGGCACCTACGTCAGCCTGAAGTGCCTGATAACCATGACCCTAAAGTTCCGAGAGTCTTGTTTCTAGCCGTGTGGGCAGAGGACTCCCCGGGGCCTGCTATCAACCTTGCCCCTTTGGTGACCAAGCTCTGTCCCAAGGCGACCCCCACTGCAGTTACACAGCATGAATCTCATGGGCGGCTCTGCTCAGCTCAGCACCCAGCCCCACATCCCACACGTAAGCAGTCAGGAATCCCCATGGCCTGTCAGTTGCCTTGAACACGCCTCTCCTCCTGGTGAGAGAGCCCAAAGGATACTGCTGGCTGGTGTAGGACCTCCTTGCTGTCCACTCCGCCATCACAACTCTGCACTCAGCGGGTCTCACCCCTTGTCCCTCCTGGGGTTGCTCTCCCCTGATGTTGCCTGGCTGTCCTGTCTGGATTTGAAAGATGCCTTCTTCTGTGTACGGGTCACACTTGTCAGTCAGCCCACTGTTACCTTTGAATGGGAACATCCAGAGATGGGACAACATGGCTAGCTTACCTGGACCTGACTTTCGTGAGGTTTTGAAGAAATTTCCCACATGGTTTTAGGAGCTGTCCCACACTTTGGTATTGGGGAGAGGAGCACCAGTCATGGATCTAGCCTACTGTCCACAAGCTGACTTTAACTGTACCCTATTACAATATGGAAACGATACACTGCTACGTACCTCAGATAACTTGGATGCTGGAAGGGCGCTCAAGCCCTCCTCTACCACCTACTGAGCCCTCAGTATGCACACCAGAGTGAGGGATCTAGGATTTGACCTAGAAAAAGGACCAGATGCCAGGGTCCAGTGAGAAAGGAAGTCATTTGCTCCATCCCAAGGCCCAAAAATAAAAGACAGCTTAGGGAATTCCTGGAGGCTGCAGGATTCTGCTGGATATGGACACAGGGATATGCTGCAAAGGCTGTGTGCCTCTGTGCCAGCAGGGAAGGAAGAGGAGAGAGAATCATTAAATTGAACTTTAGAATTAAATTTTTCCTTCCAGAGGATGAAGCAGGTGCTGTCGACAGCCCCAGCTCTGAGTGTCCCTGATATAGGCAGACCTTCAGCCTGCTTGTAGATGGGCAGAGACATGTGGCATTGGGGGCCTTGACCTAAGGATCGGCCCTTGGAGAGACCTAGTGCATGTGGAGACTCTGTGGCTGAGGACCGGCCTCCCTAACTGAGAACACTGTCAGCTGCCATCCTCCTGCTTAAGGCAGTTGACAAACTGACCTCGGGACAAAATCTGACTGTTTAAGCACCAGCCACATGCTGTTCTAGAAGTTGGATCTCTGGGTTAATGGTTGAGGACATCATTGGCTTTCAAATATCCATGTCATTCCATATCAAAAGACAGCTTTGTGAAAATCCCCGACTCGCATTTGAATTCACTGAACCTCCGAACCCAACTTCCTTGTTACCCACTGAGCTTGGCCCCTGACCTAGACTGCCTCGCCTTGCCTGATGAACTTTTTGCAAATTGACTAGACAGGTAGGAACCTGTGGTGGATGCTGAGAGCACCCTGTTTACAGGGGGAAGTGGCTCAGTGCAGCATGGGAAATGCCGGGCTGGACGTGCTGCTGTTACCTCAGAAGAGGAGCTCCTAGTGGGCCCTCAGCCTCCAGACTGGTCTGCTCAGTGAGCCAAAGTATGTGCCCGGATAAACCCTCAACGGGAGCAAGGAATAAAAGTCAACATTAGTGCTGAGCCGGGGTATGCTTTCAGCACTGCTCGTGTCCACAGAATGCCACCGATCTCTCACAGGGGGAGGAAAACAAACCGGAAATGAAGATGAAATCTCTCCACCTCTGACTGCAGCTTGGAAGCTTAAGAAAGGTCACCATGATCCGTTGCAAAGGACATCAGTAAGTAAGTGACACTGTTACTCTCAGAAATCACAAGGCAGGCTGGTGAGATAGCAGTCTAAAGCACTTGCTTAGGCAACTGCAGGGACCAAGGTTCGATCCCCGGCACCACATGCTGTACTAGCCCCAGGGCAGGCTGAGCCAGTCATAACATAAATGAATGAATGAATGAATGAATGAATAAATAAATAAATAAATAAAGTTTTGGGCTGGTGAGATGTTTCAACAGTCTAAAGTGCCTGCTTAGGAAAACTTAGGCAGCCACAGGGACCTTGGTTTGATCCCTGGCACCACATGCTGTGCCAGCTCCACTCCCAGGGCAGGCTGAGCCAGCCATAAATAAAAAAAAGGCAGAGCTGGGCATGGTGATGCATGCTTGTAATCCAAGCGCTTGGGAGGCTGAGGCAGGAGGATAGGTGTGAGTTTGAGCCCAGCCTGGGCTACAAAAGTGAGCTCAAGTCCAGCCTTGAACTGCATAGTGAGACTCTGTCTCAAAAAAAAAAAAAAAAAAAAAAAAAAAAAAAAATCGCAAGGCAGATGGAGCCACAAAATTATTAGCTGAGGGCTCTACTGGGCAAACAAATGATTGTAAAGGAAACGCAGAGACCCAGCATGAGACACTCCTCGACACTGCCTCAGACTGTGTAGTGAGCCCCTTCCCTATCCCAAAGAAGAAAACAAATGAGCACAGCAGGAAGGGCCTACCAAAGAGCTTGCACTGTGCCACGTGACTGGATGCTCCTCCCCCGGAACCCAGCCTATGCGTGGGCAGAGCGCCATCAGGACGTCACACCGGAGGAACTGCTGCTCTGAACCATCTTTTAAGCCATCACTATTCCTAAGTTAGCCTCAAGCTGTGCCTCCCTTAGCCAGAGATGCCAGATCGGGGGAGCACTGACCCCCTATCTGGACCTAAGTGCCCACCCAGTATGCAACATACTGGCTTCCCCTTTTGAAGGCTTACAAACAGATTTTACAGAGGTCAAACTATGTAAAGGATATAAACATCTCCAGATGCTTTTCTGTACTTATTCTCCGTGGCCAGAAGTGTTTTCTACAAAGACTGAGAAGCCACTGAGGTCTGCAAAATGCTGCTGAGAGAAGTTATTCCTAGCTATGGGCTCCCTCACAATAGGCAGCAGCAGGCGACCTGCATGCGTGGCAGAAACAACCAGAAGCTGACTAACGAGGTGAAAATTAGGTGGGGCGCACATCCAGCGTACAGGATAGGAAGCTCTGGGAGGGCTGGGGGAATGGCTGGGACTTCACCATCAGTATTGGTGAACTCAGACTCCATGGCTGGATGCGCTTCCCGTGGCTCTTCTTTTTCTCATTCTAAAGAGTCAAGAAAAATAATACATTAGACTTTAGGAGCAACCACAATGTTTAAAATCCAAGATGACTGGTGTTCAACGCTGGTTGTTGTACTGCACATTGTTCTGTACAATGTAGTTGCTCAGATTACCAGACATAAGCACGTCACATTGGTGAAAATAGACATTGTAAGCATTAACTTCTACCTTTAAAAAACTGATAGAAATTAGTAGTGTAATCATCTTAGCCATCCTGCGTATATACATACATGATCTTTCCTTTTTTCCTACTTTTTTCTTTCCTTCAGCCCCATTGTTCATTCCTTTTGAGCAGTTTCTTTCCTTTTTAATATATCTATTGTACCTTTAAGATTTTATTTAGACATTCAGGTTCTTATACTATGGAGACAATACAATGCTTACACATGTGGGTCTGATTTATTTCACTTATGTGTATAACTTCTACTTGCATCTATTTATCTACAAAAGCCTCAAGTTTATCTTAACAGCTGAGTAATATCTATAAAAATAGCACATCTTTTTTATCTATTCCTTGGTCAGTGGGCATTTGGGCTGTTTCCAGGATTTAGCCATGATAAATTGCACTGCTATAAACACGGGTGCACATGTATCACTGAGGTATGATGTTTTCCATTCTTTTGGAAAAATACCCAGAAGGGGAATAGTGGGGTCAAATGGGACTTCTAATTCTATTTTTTAAAGGAATCTCCACACTGAGTTCCACACAGGTTATACCAGTCTGCACCGCTACCAATACTGCAGGAGGGTTCCTTATCCACGCAGCCCCTCCGGCATGTGTTGTTGGTTGATTTCTTGATGATAGCCATCTTTCTGGGGTGAGATGGAATCTCATCCTTGTTTTCATCTGTATTTCTTCAATGATCAGTGCTGTTGAACATTTTTTCATATGTTGTCATTTGTATTTCTTCCTCTGAGAAGTGTGAATTCATCTCAGATGCTCATTTTTGGATTGGGTCTTTGAATTTTGGGGGAACGATGTGGATTTTTTTTTTTTTTTTGAGGGATTCTTTTTAT
>PVKN010005696.1:0-30142 GCA_004027915.1 Capromys pilorides | reverse complement strand
GTTTAAAAGCTTAAATATTTAAAAAAAAAAAAAACACCGATCACTAGCTGGCCATGGTGGCACACACCTGTGTCATATTAGCATTCTGGGAGGCTGAGGCAGGAGGACCACAAGATTGAGTCCACCGGGGCAGTTTAACAAACTACTGTCTCAAAGTGTGGAGTTACTCGCTCAGTGTTAAAGCCCTGAGTTGACTCCCCAGCACACATACACACCAAAGAAGTTAGAAAGAAATTAGAAAATACTTTAAACCAAATGAAGCAATATATCACAATTGGTGCTACAAAGCTAAAGTGCTATTTAGAGGAAATTTCGTAGTACTACAAAGCTTACATTAGGGGGCTGGGAGGGTTGCTCAGCAGCATAAGTGCCTGCCTAGCAAGTGAAAGGTCTTGATTTTTTTTTTTTTTTTTTTGGCGGAACCGGGGATGGAACTCAGGACCTTACACTTGCCAGGCAGGCATTTGTGCCTCAGAGCTATCTCCCCAGCCCAAAGTCCTGATTTTGATCCCTGGAAAAACTTACATTAGAAAAGAAATAATTAAGTGTTTATTTTACAAAACTAGCAAAACAAACCTAAAGGAAACAAAACAATAATATTAGAGCAAAAGTCAATAAAAATTTAAAGGGAAAAACAACCCAGGAAATCCAATACTGTGCTTTAAACAATCAGCAACAATAGAACAATAAATCTCTAGGCAACTCTTATTCACAACCTTTGAAAAAGCAGAAAAATAGGATGTTAGTATCAATACCAGAAATGAAAAAAAGTATATCGCTATAGTTACATATGCGCTAAGAGGATAATGGAATATTATACTTAACTCAATGCCCTAAATTTGACAAATCATATGACGATGGCCAATATGTTGAAACTTACTCAAAGAAGAAATGAAAAAACGGACTAGCCCTATTAATAGTTTTTAAAATTTTTCAAGAAAACAAACTCCAGGTCCAGATGATTTCATTTCACAGACCAATTCAACCAAATATATAAGAAATAATACCAATTTTGGGGGCTGGGGAGATAGCTCCGTGGCACAAGTGCCTGCCTGGCAAGTGCAAGGTCGTGAGTTCAAACCCCGGTTCTGCCAAAACAAACAAACAAAAAAATTTTGTGCAATTCATTACAGAAGAGAAAGGGGCACTTCTTAACTCATTTTGTAAGATCCATATTACCCTCATATCAAAATCAGACAAAAGCATTGTAAGAAAAAAAACCCAAAACAAATAGAAGGACTAATATATATCCTTATCAATCATGAAAACAGAAATTAAAATCCTCAATGAAACATTATAAATCAAATTCACCAATATATAATGAGGATAATATATCATGTTAGATCATTTCTGGGAATGCAACACTGGTTCAACATTCAGAACTCTTACTGGGTCGGGGCTGGCAAGATGGCTCAGTGGTCTAAAGCACCTGCTTAGGCAAGCTTAGGCAACCACAGGGACCGTGGTTCAATCCCCAGGACCACATGCTATGCCAGCCCCACCTCCAGGGCAGGCTGAGCCGGCCATAATAAAAAAAAAAGTAACTGAAAATCTTGGGGCCGGGGAGATAGCTCAGTAGAATAAGCACTTGCCTGGCAAGTGCGGGGTCTCAAGTTCAATCCCTGGTAATGCAAAAAAACAAAAATAACAACAAAAAAAACCTGTTACCAGTTCAGGGGATTGTGGGTTAGCTCAGTTGTTTAAAGCGTCTGCTTTGGGCTGGTGAGATGGCTAGGTGGTCTAAAGCACTTGCGATGGAAAGTTTAGGCTACGGCAGGGACTGCAGCTGGATCCCAGGCCCCACATGCTGCGCCAGCCCCACTCCCAGGACAGGCTGAGTTGGCCATAACACAAACAAATAAATGACGTTTAACAAAATAAAATAAAATTTAAAATAAATAAATAAATAATAATAATAAAAAAAGCGCCTGCTTGGGCAAATAGTCAGGTGCAGGGGACCGCGGTTCAATTCCCAGCTCCACATGCTGCATCAGACCCATCTTAAACTAGCTAAAAAAAAAAAAATCCTTCTCAAGTTTTTGGGCCCGGGAGATAGCTCAGTGGATTAAGTGCTTGCCTGACAAGCACAAATTCCTGAGTTCAATCCCTAGTACCACAAAAACAAAATAAAAAGCTATCCGTTAGCCAGGTGCGGTGGCACACAGCTGTAATCTCAGCACTCGGGAGACTGAGGCAGGAAGACAACCGTGAGTTTGAGGCCAGCCTGGGCTACATAAGCGAATATAAAGCCAGCCTACACTACATAGTAAAAACCTGTCTCTCCAAAAAACAAAACAAAACAAATAAAAAACCACCGAAAAGCAAAACAAGTTATATCATGTACAGATACAAACTATGATGAATGTGATCATGTATACATGAAATGTACCAATAAAATATGATTTGAAAAAGGAAACATTTTTTAAAAAGCAAAACAAAAATCTGCCAGTATAATTCATTATCCATCTGTCCATGATTTAAGAAAAACAGCAAAGAACAGAAGGGATTTTCTTTGATCTGATATGGTCATCTAAAGCAGATGCTGCAGTTAACCTCAGACAGTAGATAAAGACTTAAATGCTTTTTCCCTCAGATAAGAACAAAGCAAGCAAGTGTGCCCTGGCCACCTCTACTCCTTCTAGGTCCTAGCCAATAGTGCAAAGGAAGAGAACAAAAGCATACAAGTCAACAGGGACAAAATAATTTGTACTTGTAGACACGACTACACAGAAAATCCCAAGTGAGAGGTTGAGTACACAATGAACAACAGCCAAACTTATTCCAACAGATACTGTTTCACAACCTCTGCAGCAAACAGGCTAGAAAGTCAAACTACACAGGATGGCCACAACTTTATACTAGCTGCTAGCTAGCTTTCCTCATTTTTTGCTTTGCATCCGGCTTAGGGCCACCTACAGAAGTCCTGCTCCTAGCTTCTCCACACCATAACTCCCATCAGGCCATACCTGCAGCTGTCTTCCTATTGTACTCTATAGGCTTCCTTGAGTCTGCTACAAACACAAATGATGGTGGCTGATTTCCATGCTGCAGAGACCTTTGAATAACACACTGTCCTTGTTCTTACTTGGGTGTCTTCATTTATTTCCAGATAAGGAAAAAAAAAGTGTCAGATTTAAGAAGTGAGAGCCAGCGAGATAGCTCAGTGGACTTAGGCAAGCACAGGGACTAGGGTTCAATCCTCCCCCTGGGGCCCCACGTGCTGCACTGGCCCTGCCCTAGACTGAGATCAGGCATGGTAGTGCACGCCTATAATTGTAATCTCAGCGCTGGAGAGGCTGAAAACAGGAAGATCATTACAAGTCTGAGCTACGCAATGAGATCCTATGCCACATACACTAAAGAAAAATTAAGAAGTGAGTTTTTAGGTCTATGCACAAGATCAACATGTAAAAATGTTATGTATACAAATTTTAAAATTTAAGTGTCATTTATAATAGCACTAAAACAGACAAACCAAGAAAATACTAAAAAAAAAAATACTAACAGATCTAACAAAATACTATACACTGAAAATTATAAAATAACAAAATAAATCAAACAAAACTTACGTAAGAGAGACTATATTCATGGACTATAACTGTTGGGTTATTAATTCTCCTCAGACTGATCTACAGATTCAATGCAATTCTAATCAAAATACCAGTACTGTACTACACAGCTGAAAGACATTTCACAGAAGACAAGATTGGTAAATTAGACGTCATCAAAACTTAAAATGTAAGGGCTGGCCTGATAGCTCAGCGGACTAAAGAGTCTGCTTAGGCAGACTGCAGCAGCTGAGGTTTGATCTCCGGCGTGCTATGCCACCCCATCCCTGGGGTGCACTGAGAGTGATTGAGACTGGACAAGGTGGCGCAAGCCTGTAATCCCAGCACTTGGGCTGCTGTAAATAGGAGAAGCGCTGAGTCTGATCTATATAGTGAGATCCTGTCCTAAATACAGAAAAAAAAAAAAAAAGAAAAACTTAAAATGTTTACTTTAAGAAGGATGCTGTTCAGAAAACTAGAAGGCAGATCAAAGATAGGGAGAAAATACTTGCGAACTGTGTATCAAATGATTTTTTTTTTGCTTGAGACATCAAGCAATTCAGGCTGTCCTTCAACTCTTAACAATTCTTCTGCCTCAGCTTCTTAAATCAGGCATGTGCCACCTAAACTCAACCAGAAGACAGACATTTCAGGCCAGGCATGGTGGCTCACGCCTATAATCCCAGCACTTGGGAGGATGAGGCAGGAGGATCAGTGTGAGTTCAAGACCAGCCTGGGCCACAAAAATGAGCTCAAGGCCAGCCTGAACTATATAGCGAGACCCTGTCTCAAAAAGACAAAAAAAAAAAAAAAGATAGACAATTCAAATTATTTTAAAAGGCAAAAAATTTAAACATAGCCATGAATGTATGCTAATGGCACATAGAATTAGGGCAACTGCAAATTAAAACTCCAGTCACAGAAGAATTTTAAGTGTTTTCAACACAATACATGTTTGAGAAAATAAGTATGTTTACCCTGAGTTTTGACATATAGAGCATATCAAAACATCACACAGTACCTCATAAACATATACAAATACAAATTCTATGTCAAAAAACATGACAAATGCCAGGTATGATAGTCCACATGCCTATAATCCTAGCATTTGGGAGGCTGAGGCAAGAATATGCTCTGATTTCAAGGCTAACCTGGACTCAGAAAAAAAGGAGAAAGGATAGATGGGAAAGAAAAGAGAAAAAAAGTACAAAGAATCCTAGAGAGCACCAAAAGAGAAGAAATTCCTGAAAATAACTGGAATGGGCTATAGTACTAGGAGAATCAGAAGAAAACATATTAATACACACACAGAAGAGAATTTAGGAACACTATATTATCAACATCTAGTTTGAAGTATAAGATTAACACATACTCGACAGCTGGAACCAGCAGCAATACAGGCATGACTATCCCAGAAAGGAACTATCCTGCTCAAATCAGAGCCTCCTGGGATTGAGGCCATGTTGTGAATGTGTTAATATAAAGTAAAAAGTACTATCTAGATTTGATAACTAAGCCAGTGATTAATCATGACTTTAAAAAATGGGTACACATAATTGTCAATTACCACTAAGTCTATACAAATAAAACCAACTTGAGTGTTATCGTATTTGCAAAAATAAATTTTCACTAAATCTGAAGATTATCTACCATATGAAAATGTACTATGAGGTTACATTGTCAAAGTCTGATAGTGATTCCAGTGAATCAACACTGTGGAAATTTTATTTTACCAGAAGCTGGTAAACTACAACCCACAACCAAATTACCCCACTAACTTTTTGTAAAGGTAGAGTTTAAGTAGAACACAGCTATGTTCACTCATTGTTTCTGGCTCTTTTCACATTGGAACAGGAGAGCTCCTGGGACAAAAATAAATACACAGTCTACACACCCTAAGATATCTGCTATCTGGTGAAAAAGTTGTCCAACTCTTATATTTGAGCAGCACGACATCACTACTGATAAAGACCAGGTAGTTAAAGGATATAAAGACAGAATGCCCAAAAGAACAGAGGGCAGATTCATTTGCTAAGAGGCCAACTGCCACCAGAGGCCTCACAGCTAGAATTTAACTTGCTACATTCATGGTAGTTCAGGTCTGACACTGGGTTTTTAAGTCTCAAAAGCTTAAAGACCCTTGTGAAACTGCTCTTTCTAGCCCTGCTGCCCCAAGTATGAAGACAGTAGAACCCACTGAGTCCTGCTGGGAAGTTCACACTGACCAAGTGACCTATTCTACACTACAGGCACCACTGCTGTAGTGTAAGTCCCAACATGCGAAAGCCTTAGGAAAGCGCTGTTCAGTGTGCTCCTTGCTACACCTGCAGGAGCAGACTTAAAGAAAATCTGACCACTTATCACCCATCAGGACCAAGTTCATTATGCCTCACATCATCCCCTGCACCAGAAGGTCAAGGTGCCATGAGAATATCCCCGCTTTGTACTTTCCATTAAAATATAATTTCTCATCCCTCTTCCTCCTTTCTCACACCTCTGAGCTATATCCTCTGAAACTCCTCACTGATTAGTCAGCTTTTCATTTTTTAAAAAAAATCTGCCTTTTTAAGCTCTTCTACAACATGAATCCCCTTGCAGAACATTAAAATTCAAATACTTAGGGGCCTGGGAGATAGCTCAGTGGCACAAGTGCCTGCATGGTAAGTTTGGACCCCGGTTCCGGGGGAAAAAAAAAAAAATCAAAACACACTTTGGTCTCATACTTATTTGACAGGGCCAAGAAAACAAAAAAGCCCCTATCTTTCTCTTTTCATAGCTTCTCCATCTCTTCCTCTTCCAATACCACTCCTTGAGGGTGAATTTCAATGTGACTAGACCAGGCTCTGACTAATCCCACTCTCACCCCACATGCCTGCCCCACAGTGCCTTTGCTCCCTAAGGGACTCAGCTTCTCAACACCCCAATTTAGAGATGAATCACCAATTCAGCTACTCTCTCACCTCCAACTCAGTTAACCCTCTCCTGTAATGAAAGGCTCCCCTTCGTCACGACCTGTCACTCAAGGGGCAGACAATGGTTGAAACTTTCCTAGACAAGTGCTGAACCCCAAAGACGCAAATAAAGAAAAACCCACGGAACATCATATTAGATGTTCAGGCATGATGGTGCATGCCTGTAATCCCAGCACTGGTGAAAGTAAGGTAGGAAGAACCCTGCAAGTTTGAGGATAGTCTGGTTTACAAAGTGAGTTCAAAGGGGCTGGGGAAATAGCTCAGTAGAGTAAGTGCTTGCCTAGCAAGCACAAGGTCCTGAGTTCCATCCCTAGTACCATCCCCCCCACCCCCCAAAAAAAAAGTGAGTTCCAGGCCAGCCTGAACTGCACAATGAGATCTTGTCTCTAAAAAAGACTAAACAGCCAGAGATATAGCTCCCTGGCCTAAGCACCTGCCTAGCAAGCGCAAAGCCCTAAGTTTAATCCCTGGTACAAAAAACAAAACAAACAAACAAAAAACCTCAAAACAAACAACAATAAAAAAAATTGGACTTTTTAAACAAATGCATGGTACAGGGTCTCACTATGCAGCTTGGGCTCATGGTGATCCTCCAAAATCAGACATCTTTAAAGGAGGGGGCACGTTCAAAGTGGCAACAGTAAGAATGCCAATAATATGAAGGAAAGCTAAAACAACAAACTACCAACTTATAATTCTATAGTCAAATCTAAATATCATTTGAAAATAAAGGTAAAAGTAAAATTTGTTTTTCCAAATGGATAAAAACCAAGTTTGGTTTGTTCACTACAAGATCTACACTAAACAAAATTTTTTTCAGGTTAAAGAAATAAATTCGGGCCGGCGAGATGGTTCAGTGGTCTAAAGCGCCTGCTTAGGAGGGCTCAGGCAACTGCGGGGACTGCAGTTCGATCCCCGGCACCACATGCTACGCCAGAGCCACCACCAGGGCAGGCTGAGCCAGCCACAAAATGAATAAATAAAGAAACAAACAAACAAACACAACAAGCAAACAAATAAATAAATAAATAAAATTTAAAAAAAAAAGAAAAGAAAAAAAGAAATAAATCCTACAAGCAGCACTGGGAAGATTCAGCTGGGTGTGTTGGTCTACTCAGAAGCTGAGCAGGATGGTCAAAAGTTTGAGGCATGCCCATGGTCAATGTCTTAGGTGATTAATAAATAGCTATAGTAAGTAGGTCTCTGGGTTGCAAACTTTCACAGGTGTACTGTTTAAGATTCACTTTGTCAGACACAAATGAATCCAATTTATGCATTCTCCTGGAGCAAAACTCATTCATAAGTCAAGTTCTTACTGTCATTAAACTACTTAATATGTAGGGCTGGGAAGGTAGCTCAGTGTAGGCTTTCACACCATGCCTAAGCATCCATGAGGCCCTAGGTTCTATTCCCCATACTAGACCAAACCCACAAGAGCCCAACAATAATGGTACAGAAATGTAATACTAAATCAACTCTTAATATTATACTTCAGTAAGCCAAGTGTAACCTGCAGGGTAATGACTAAAAGTGAACAAATGTATCTAAATAAGTAAATGAATAAGATAACATGTTAGGGAAACGGAGCTACTCCTATTTTCAATAAAACTTCCTTAACCTCCTCTTTTGGTTCAAAACTTCATTTCTATAGCTCTCTTTCCCCAACCCTCCTCCATCTCTTCCCAACCCCTCAGTACTGGGAGTTCAACACTGGACCTTCCGCTTGCCAGGCAGGAGCTTGTGCCACTGAGCTATATCCTCAGTTCAATTCCTTCATTCCTTCACATCTTTGGCACCACTTGGCTGAATCACAAGCTAGGTACCTATAGTAACACAACGGAGGCCCCAGGGATATGAGATTAAGGTAAGATAAGCAACTTCTGCAAACTTCCTTCCGCTGAGTACATAAACAATACCTCTTCCTCTTCTCAACCCCAAATAAGTGACAGAATATGCAGAGGAAAGCTCCAGGAGGCCAAGAGCCTGGTTCTTTTTTTACAAGAATGATGAAGATTAGTTGAAAGTGGCTGGAACTGAAAAAGCAAGTCCATCTTCATGGGTGCCTAGAAAAGTCTTTAATTATTAGTCCTTATACTGACAAATTCCTAAGACTGAAAAACCTTCCTAGAGATTAACTATGAATGCATTTGGTACTTTACCTAACCAGTGAGTTAGCATTCTTTTTGTGTGTGTGGAGCCAGAGATCAAACTCAGGTCCTTGCACTTGCTAGTCAGGCACTTGTGCACCTGAGCTATCTCCTTGGCCCTGAGTTAGCATTCTGTATTGTGACAAAACACCTAAGGAAAACCATCTGATTGAAGAAAGGTGTACAATGGCTCAGGGTTTTAGAAATTTCAGTCCACAGTCACCTAGGTCCACTTCTGAGCTGCTCATGAGGCAGAAAGTACATTATATTGCAGACAGCGAGGGCAGATAGAAGTTGAAAGTTAGACAGGGACTAGGCCCAAGACAAACTCAGAAAAGAGGCAGGCCAGGCCTGTGGTCAAGGGCTGAGTTGAGAGAGAAGAGGCAGGCCAGGTCCTAAGATGGAGACTCAATGAGTAGGCCTGTGAGCCTGGATAATTAAACAAACATGCAGTAAAAACAACATAACAAATACATATCGATGGCCCTCCCTCCACCCTCTTCCAGAAATGACTGTTCTTCTCTGTGCTATGTCCCCTTGCTATACACCCTGGGTTTCTATTAAAGCAATACTAAACAATTGTATTTGGAATCCTACAGGTTGATTATAGTCCAACCTGAGACAACCGGTGATGTAATTTTACCGTAGACAGAGCCTCAGTGGCTACCTACTTTAAAGTCCTCCTCCTGCCTCTCAGGAGCATTTCTTAATAAAACATTAAAATACAAACACTAGAACATGAAGCTAACACTGCCTATATGTAGAGGGAAGAAACCACAAGTACATTCATTAGTACTTCAAATATCAGTCACAAAAGGTTAAAAAACAACTGCAAATTAATTCCTTCAAATTAGAAGAAACTGATGAGTAAATCAAGGGACAATGACAAAGAAAATAAAAGTATAATAGCACAAATCAAAGATTATTAAAAGTGACCTATACCTAGACAGACTCATCTTTAATTCAAAAGAAAAAGCAGCAGTCATGAGATAGGGGTGCTGAACTTTCACCTTTTCCCTGGCTGAGGACACTTGGCCAGGGAAGCCTCCCCATCCTGCTGTGAGCTTCACAGGTGTCACTCAGGAAAGGTGAAGTAGTGTCTATGAGCGTGGGTGTTC
Organism: Capromys pilorides; assembly: GCA_004027915.1. Classification (NCBI taxonomy): domain Eukaryota; kingdom Metazoa; phylum Chordata; class Mammalia; order Rodentia; family Capromyidae; genus Capromys; species Capromys pilorides. Next base: position 20,357 of record PVKN010005696.1, on the reverse strand, counting down.
ATCAAGTGCGTGTCTCCTGTAGAGCCTGAGCTCACAAGAGACTGCCCCCCCATTGCTAGCCAGTGCAGTGTCCAGCTTGTGACAGAGATCCAGGTACAGACACTCAATACTCACCATTTGCCTGGTTCTGTCTTAGGTGCTGGGAAGACAACAATAAATGAAATGAACAAAATCCTATGCCCTCATGGAGTTCACAGCTCACGTAGGAGACATACAGTTGTCTCTATACATCCAAGAAGGGAGGGTAAACAAGCACTGAATAGATGAATCTGCTGTGTAAGCTAAAGATAAAAATTTGGGAGTAGCTGGGCGTGGTGGCGCACACCTATAATCTCAGCACTTGGGAGGCTGAAGCAGGAGGATCAATGTGAGTTTGAGACCAGCCTGAGCTACAACAATTGCCAGCCTGAACTGCAAAGCTAGACCCTTTCTCAAAAAGACAAAAAAAAAAAAAAGGGAGTTGTCAGCATACAGCTGTATTTAAAGCCATGAGTGGTTAGGGATATGGCTCCGTGGCACAGGGCCTGCTTGTGAGCATGAGGTCCTGAGTTGAATTCTTAGTTCTAAAAAGTAAACAGTCATAAAACGGAGTGTCATCAATAAGAAACTTTGATGAATAAATCGATCTACTAATCCATGACTAATAATGTCCATTAGCCAGAAGAGCTGTCAAAGATAAACATGCAAGTCTTATTCTTTAAGTGAGATTCTATGAAAGATTTAAAATTAGAAAGTGCTAGCTTGGCAAGCTCAAGGGCCTGAGTTCAATCCCCAGTTTTGCAAAAAAATAAAAACAACAACAACAAAGAAAAAAGATTTATGACTGGAAAAACTTCTCCTTCTCTGAAGAACTACAGGCAATGTTTCCTTTATAAGCCAGGTTTCCAAGAAGTAAATAATGTTTGGTTCCATTATATCACAGTTCAGAACAAGTAAAAACTGTAGTGGAAGAAAAAAATCACAACAATGGTTACCTCTGGGAACTGGCTGACCAAAGGCATAGTTACAGTTTGCAGTGTTTATTAAAGCTTCTCAATAGTGGCACTACTGAGAAGTGTCACAGTAGCTATCCCTGAAATCAACCTACTAGATATCAGTACTAACCCAGTCCCAGTCTCCCTGTCACAACCAAAAATGTCTCCACAAACTGTCAAATGTGAAACTGTGAAAGGCAAATTACCTGTAATTAAAATCCACTGTCTTATATCTTGTTTTGTTTTTTTGAGGCAAGATTTCACTTTATAGTAGTCAGTTCCTGACCTAACTATGTAGACCAGGCTGGCTTAAACTCAAGGCCAACACCTTAGGTCCTAAAGGTTTGGACCCAGGCCACAAGCTCTCAGGTAGGGCAAAAGGTTTGGTAGCGGAAGGCAGGGAGGCTGCTAGGGTGTGGCCCTCACACAAACACTGGGGCTGACAGCCAGTTGGGTAGCGATGTACTCCTGCAGGATGCACTGCTTGCCGCAGGTCCAAGGGTTATGGCACCATGTGACCATGAGGAAAGCTTTGGAAATTGTGGGCCAAAATAAACTTCTTAGGTTGATCACAGATATTTTGTCATAGTAACCTGAAGCTGGCTGACAGTTGGACATGGAGTAGATACTTGAGCAGGCACATGGTAATGCAAGCAGAGTAAAACGTTAATGGTAGGACCTAAGTGGTTAACGTTCTCTATAAAACTGTATGAAGTTGTACATTTGAGTTTTCTTCATAATACAATGTTGGCAGAAAATTTATCACAGGGGAGGAAAGAGGAAAGGGCATCTGGACTGGCACAAACACAAGTTTGGCAAACTACAGGCTATTTCACAGGACCACAATTCAGTGTTACATAAGGAGGCAGGTGAGGACAAATCAGGGACTCAAGAGGGTTCTGCCCACCCTATAGAGGCAAAGGCATTTATGTGTGTGTGTGTGTGTGTGTGCATGTGCATGCACACGCATGCGTGTGCCAGGCTACCCTGGTATAAAACCCAGGGCCTCTGAGAGCTAAATACTCTGCCACTGGGCTACAATTCTCAGTTCTTTTATATTTTGAGACAGGGTGTTGCTATAGTGCCCAGGCTGGTCTCACACTTGGCAATCTCCTTGCCTCAGCCTGGACTATCAGGCATGTACTATGATACCAGCTGCTAATAACTGCTTCTGACCAGGAACTCTTTCACAGCCATGTGAAAGGTGGAAAGCAGGAGATGAAAGAAGAGATGACTGACAAAGGCCGGGATCAGGGCACTGAGGATGGATGAGTTTAAAGGGAAGGGGATGGAGATAAGAAACATTAAAGTCAAATTCTTAAAGATTTCATTGGGTCAGGAGTGATGGCATATCCTTGTGATCCCAGCACTCTAGAGGGTGAGGCAGGAGAAGCACTGTGAGTTCAACGCCTGCCTGAATTACAGAGTTGTTTTGTTTTGTTTGTTTGTTTTTTCCTTGTGGTACCGGGGATTGAACTCAGGACCTTGTACTTGCCAGGCAAGCGCTTACTCTACTAAACTATCTCCCGGGTCCCTGAACTATACAGGTAGGAAAAAAAAAAAAAGCAGACTTCACTGTCAACTGGATTTGGATCAGAAGGGTAAGGAGGGAAAAGGGTATGGGAAAGCAGCAAGCACACTTGTCTAGCTGAGCTGACTATTACCAAGGAAAAAGTCTCACTTTGTACAGTAGAATAATGCTTAATTACACACTGTATATTCTAATAATATCACTTAACATCCTTAAGATCTATGATTCTTGGTGTAGGAGAAAATGATACGATACAGGAGATAAAAGAAAAACTGTAGCCCTGAATCTGAGCTGGAAGTATAAGAAATTTAAAGAACTTGGTTAGTTTTGTTTTTTGTCTTTGAGGTAGGGTCTTACTATGCAGTTGAAGCTGGCCTTACATCTCAAACAAAGACCAGTCAATAGCAATAAAAATCAGAATGTGATAATGTGATCTGTTTTTTTTTTGGCCGGACCAGGGTTCAAACTCATGACTGTGCACTTGCCAGGGAGGCACTTGGGCCATGAGGTATCTCCCCGGCCCCTAAGCATGTAATTTTTTTTTGTTGTTGTTTTCTTTCTTCTGTGTGGTACTGAGGATTGAACTCAGGACCTTGTATTTGCCAGGCAAGCACTTATCTACTGAGCTATCTCCCCAGCCCAATTTTTTTTTAGACAGAGTCTCACTATGCAATTCAGGCTGCCTTGAGCTCACTTTTGTAGCCCAGGCTGGTCTCAAACTTGCACTGATTCTCCTGCCCAGCCTCCCAAGTGCTGGGATTACAGGTGTGCGCCACCACGCCCGGCCAGATTGTAATCTTATAGGAGCATTTTTCCCTAAAAGAAACCAGAGTTCCTCAGAGAGACAACTGGTCTTACTCAGGGGCAGGAAGTGCTGAAGATGATTCGAAACACCTGGTCATGACAGACAACAAAGAAGCTGTGCAAGGAAGGCTACTGAAGCCAGACCAAAAGGACATACAATCAAGCAGGGCTGTTTTAATGTCAATATGGTTATTGACCATAATGCACTACAGAATTTTTAATGTCTAAATTTCACCAGTTCATAATGATGCAATCTTAAGAGTCAGTACTACAAATGGTAGAGAACCAACTCCATTTTTTATTTTAAACTGGGAATCATAAACTGCAAAGGATGAACAGATAGAGAAAGAATTTACAGATTAGACATCTATCAACCAATTGCCCTATGTGTTCTTATCTAGATCCTTATGTAGACAAATAAAACTTTTCATAAAAATAAACATTAGAGCTGGGCATGATAGCACACGCCTATAATCCCAGCATTTGGGTGGGTCAGGCAGGAGGATTGCAATATATTCAAGAGCAACCTGAGCTACATACAGTGAGCTAAGGCCAGCCTAAACTACGTAGCAAGACCTTGTCTCAAAAAACATAATGGGGCTGGGAGATAGCTCCGTGGCACAAGTGCCTGCCTGGCAAGTATAAGATTGTGAGTTCGAACCTCGGTCCCACAAAAAAACAAACAAACAACATAACAGGCCAAGCTTGGTAGTGCATATCTATAATCCCAGCATTCAGGAGGCTGAGGCAGGATAACTACAATGTTAAGGCTATTTACATAGTGAGTTCATGGCCAGCTAGGACTACATGGCAAGATTCTATCTCAAAAAAGCAAAATAAACACCTACGTAACAATTGGCAACTTGATAGCCACGGAGCTATCTCCCCAGCCCCAAGATTGTTTTCTCTAGATATGATAATGGTATAGCAACTAAATTTTAAAACAAAATATCTGTCTTTTGGAGATGCATATTATTATCATCACCATCATTATTTAACCTATTTATCTTTTTCTACATTTTAAAAAATGTATTAGTAAATGTTTTCAATACATGCATTTTACAATCATCTTGGGGTATTAGTAGGAGTTTGCTGGGCCCTTGTTTTTGTTGTTGTTTGTTTTGCTTTAATCCCCTTCTTTCATCTTATTATTAATCTTAGTTGACATTTATGGCGTGCAATGTCCATGATTAGAGGCTGCATGGACCTAGTACCTGGAATCTCTTCATTTACCTATTTCCCCACCCCTTCTCCTCCACCCTCCACTTCTGGACCCCTTCCCACCTTCCTTTATTTTTCTTTTAGTTTTTGTACCTTTCCTTACTCAGATGAGAGATTTCATATGGTATTTAAATTTCTGTGCCTGGGGCCAGTCAGTTAGCTCAGCGGATTAAAGCACCTGCTTAGGCAGACTCAAGGACCAGAGTTCCTGGTATGCTGCGCTGGCCCTATCCACTGTATTTTCTACATGCATCCATTTTTCTGCAAATATCTCAACCTTATACTTTTGTATAACTGAGTAATATTCCATTATATTTACATACCACATCTTCTTTATCCAATCACTTGCCAATGAGTATACAGGCTGTTTCAAGGACAAAATGGTATTATACACGAAATTCTCTTCAAACTAATCCAACAGGATGAGGCCACACATGAACTTAATAGATCATAAACTGACAACCATTAACTGTTTGATAACTACATGAGATCCATGGCACTATCTGGCCAACTTTTGTATGTTCCACTCTGTAAATGTTTGAAATTAATCCAGGAAAAGTTTTTAAAATCTCTTATGAAGAAGCTTAAAAACTTGAACATATGCCTGGAAAGGAAACATGAATTTCCCTATATTATATGGGAACTATCAAGCAAAGGCTTTAGTATTAATATAAAAAACTATTCTATACTGGTGAAACTATCTCCTCCTAGCAGATTCAAGTGTAAAACTAATTTAGTCTATAAAGACACCTCCACTATAAAGAAACAAAAGACTCGCAAAGAAAAGCAAAAATCACCATTGAAAATAAGCTCACACCAAGAATTATAAAGCAAAGACAGAGAAGAAGTAAAAATTGGCAGAAGAATCCTAAGAATGGAAATAACAGAGCAGCCTGAAAGTGATAATGAAATAAAAGTTCACTATTGTTTGGATGTGGTTCATCCTCACCAAAAAACATACCAAGAGGCCCCTAAAAGGTACTGAAATCATTAGGAGCAACAAGACAGCTGCGCAGGGAACAGAACAGCTTAGGGCAGGGGGGCTTCACCAGTCCTGCTCACCCTCCTCTCTCCCATGTAGTAAACTCTCACCAGATGCAGCTCCCTGCCCCTATTCTCAGGCTCCAAAGCTATTGGCCAGAATAAATTTCTATTACTTACAAAGCACCCAATCTCAAAGACTGTTACAGCAACAGAGCGTAGATGAAGAAATGTTCACTCAGTTTAAGAAATGCAAAGGCATAACTCTCAGGAGGCAAGTATCTCTACCTGTGAGGGTAGGAAACTTGTCAACAATTATGGGGTTAAAAAGAAAGCTGAATCACCTTTGGGATTCCATGGCAAGTGGGCTAGGAGTAACTGCCATTTAAAACCCTTGGGAGACAAATGGCTTGAAGAGAGTCTCCAGTGAGGTAAGACTATAGGCAACATGAAGGGTTAGGATGCAGGGGTGTGTACAGAGGGACAGAGGAAGACATCACAAAAGCAGTGTCGGAAAGTGGAAGACACATTTGAGCATAGCTGGCTAGATTTACTTCTAGTTGCTTAACCAAGTAACAGTTATCAAACCCAAGCTATCCACGTGTAATTGTTTTTAATGACACTGAAAGATGTAAGGGTTGGCTGTAGTAGTCTTAAGGTGAATTAAGGGCCCAGCCTAAGACCTACTAATTGCATTCTTACAGCTCTGTGTTTTAGCACCTGTGGAAACTGTCCTATACCTAGTACTGGAGGAAGCCCTAAAGTTTATGTTGGCACAAAACAAACAAAAACACATTAAACAGAGCCATAGGAATACAGTAATTTTATCCATATAATGTCATCCAGACTTTCAAACGTCTATCACATTAATTGGTTGATAGTCTTCACTTTTTCCTCTTCTAAAAACACAGAACTTTATAAAGATTTGGGCAGATGAGGACTAATCTAGTAATAGCAGCGCAACCTCTGTATATCACAACAAATGCCAGGTACAGATCTCCCTCATGAGAACACTTAAAAATCAAAAGGTCTGTGCAGCACGGTTTTAGGTTTACTTAGTTTTTACTGGGTATTATTTGTTGTACTCTGGATTAAATCTGGAGCCTTCTCACTGGGCTACATATTCAACCCACAGAGCTATCTCCCCAGCCCCTATTTTTTATATTGAGACAGGGTCTTATCAAGTCTCTAAATTACCCAGGCTGGGTTTGAATTTGCAGTCCTTCTGCCTCAGCCTCCCACAGTGTTGGGATTATAGACACCATACCTGAGTCCAAGAGTTCTAGAAAGTAACTAGTAACTTTCCAAAAGATTCACATAAGTAACCTCTGAGATTCACTGCCTGCCTTAGTCTATTTTCATTACTGTAATAAGATTCCTGAAGCTGGCATTTACAAAAAGGTTTATTTGGCTCAGTTGGGAGATTAAAGTCCAAGACTGATTTAGGTTCTGGTGAGGTCTTAATGGCAGATGTCAAGAGATAGAAATCACAAGGCCAGAGTGGAAGCCAGAGGCTCACTTTTCTTTTTTTTTTTTTTAATTATGGCAGGCTCAGCCTGCCCTGGGGGTGGGGCTGGCATAGCATGTGGTGCTGGGATCAAACTACAGTCCCTGCAGTTGCCTAAGCTTGCCTAGGCAGGCGCTTTAGACTGTTAAGCCATTTTGCCAGCCCTCGGGCTCACTCTTCTAACTCTCACAAGCAGTATACCTCGGCCTCACAAGGACTACTGTGATCTCCAAGGACAGCACCCCACTGGCCAAAGGATCTCCCTCTAGGTCCTTTCTCTTAAAAGTCCACCACACACCCCAAAATCCCACACTGAGAACTATGCCTCCAACACACAAACCCCTTCAGGGACCACGTCAAACCATGTCTCATCCCTGGTACTGAAAAAAAACAACTCACATCTCAACCAAATTCTGCACTACCAAAATAAAAGACATGTTCCATGAAAATTTAAGCTTTCCTAGTTAGCAGCAACTAAGATGGACTCTTACATGCATATTTAGGAATAACAAAAACAGCAGTCTCATGTTATACTCTTGAGGTTTTGCCATGGGCAGTCACCAGCTGAGATACCCATACCTCCCTACTCAGTCTGGCCAGTATGTTCAGACTGGCATACAGGTCTGTGATCAGATATATAAAGAAATGGAAAGTAAAAACTCTCCGACACTGTTATACTTACTAAAATGTACTTTTTAAGAGCCAGAGCAGTCTAAAGCACCTGCTTAGGCAATGGCAGGGATCATGGTTTGATCCCTGGCACCATATGCTGTCCCAGCCCCACCCCCCAGGGCAGGCTGAGCTGGCCATAACATAAGAAAAAGAAAGAAAGAAAGAAAGAAAGAAAGTTAGTTAGTTTAAAAGAGAAAGAAGGCGCTGGAAAGATGGTTCAGCAGTCTAAAGCACCTGCTTAGGAAAGCTCAGGCAACTGCAGGGACCGCAGTTCAATCCCCAGCACCACAGGTTGTGCCAGCCCCACACCAGGGCAGGCTGAGCCGGCCACAAAAAAGGGAAAAGGGAAAGGAGTTTTATTTAAAAAATAAAATGTATTTTTTAAAGAATTTATTTGGGGGCTGGGGAGATAGCTTAGTAGAATAAGTGCTTGGCTGGCAAGCACAAGGGCCTGAGTTCAATCCCCAGCCCTGCAAAAATAAGTACATAAAATTTATTTGGTACAGGGTCATGCTGTGCAGCTTTGATTTGCAATAATTCTCCTGTCTCATTCTCCCCAGTGCTGGGATTACAAGTATGCACCACCATGCCTGGTTCTGGGATAAGCATGGCATGCTTGGGGTTCTAGGGCCAGCACAGCAGTACCAGAGATTGAATTCAGGTCCTTGCGCTTGCCAGGCAGACACTTAGACCACTGAGCTATTTCTCCAACTCCATAAAATATACTTTTATATACTGAATGTATTAATAAAATTGTGGCTTATATTTTTATCTTTTTAAATATATTTTTGTGAGGAGGATCACTACGAATTTAAGGCCAGTCTGAACTGCATCCTGACGTGAGGAGGGAGCTGTGAGTGATGGGAAAATGTGTTAATTGCAGAGATACTGGCTAAATGAACAAGAAAATCATGAAAATTGAAGTTTTTGTTTTGCGGGACCAGGGTTCAAACTCACGACCTTCCACTTGCTAGGCAGGCACTTGTACCACAGAGCTATCTCCCTATCTCCCTAGCCCCTTTGAAGAGATACTTATAGACTAAACTATACAGAAATAAGCTCAAAACACAAATTGAGAGTACTAAATTAAAAAGCTTTTTTAAAAAAGTAGATAATTAGCACTTCTTTCATAAATACTTGTTTTACAGCCTTCCCACCAGAACACTCTGGATTTCTAAAATGAAAACATTAACTACAATTATCAAAAACCAAGTGAATGATTACATCAAACTATGTTCTTGGAAATGCTAAGTAAATCTGCCCTTTCCAATGATAGCACAGCTTGCCATGTGAAACTGATAGAAGACAGCCACTTCCCAAACAAAATTTACAAAGTGGTTTTTCCACTGTCCCTTTACACAAGTGCACAGGTATGCTGTTGATCGGTTTTATAGCTGAGAGAAGCAGCTCATGAAAGTGTAAAGAAATACATTACCAAAAGAAGTTTGATGGCACAGTTGCAAGTCAAGAAAATAGGAAGGAGTAATTTCCCAGCTTAATGTGCTTATACTGAAAAGAAAGTCACACATTGTGGTTTCCACTGAAAAGATTTTGATTTACAAATATCAGTTGGACTAAACAGTATGTTTAGTGTCATAATAAAAATCATGAAAAGACCTAAGACAATAACAATTCTCATTATGTAATAGTAAAAAAAGAGTATCTTATAAATTATAAACATAATATATTATTGAATTAATATTAAATTGTGGTTAATGAGGGGACATTTCAATTACAGAACTAAAGATGCTTAGCCAGACATGGTGGCACATTTCATGATTCAAGCACTCTGGGAGGTTAAGGCAGGAGGAAAGACGGAAAACTTGAGCCCACCCTTGGATATCGGGCAATTTAGTGAGATCTAGTATTTTTAAAACCTGGAGATTTAGCTCAGTGAGAAGGCCTTGGGTTCAATTCCCCACTCTTACCCTTCCCCTCTCCCCTCTCTTCACCCCCCAACCCCCCCCACCCCCCGCAAACACACACACAGTTTGGGTCTTCCAATTTTTAAAAGATGTGAATTACATAAACAACTTTTTAAATATCTTCAGTACTTTTAAAGGATCTCAATAATTTCTTACAAAGAAAACAACGGAACATGCTTTTCAATGGTACACAAAATTAAAAAGTAAAAACACCAAAAATTTTAGGAAGAGGTTCTACAAGTTAATACAATGTATCTTTAAAATGCAATAGAAAAAAATAAAACTTAACTTTCAAACCAAATGATAACTACATAAAACAAATTTAATAGACTCAAATCCACTTTTCATCTAAAATTATTTTACTTAATGATAGAATAAACTGCTGGATTTGGCTACTGCTAAAAAAATAAGAGACTATGGCATACCTTGCTTTTTTAGTAAAACATTCAAAATGAAAAACCTGAGTTGGATGAAAAATGTTTTTAAGACTTTTTCGTTCATCCCCAACAACAATGGTTTTGTAAATACTGTTAAATCAGTGTAAAGTTTACCTCTGTAGTGTCAAGAGACTAGTGCTAAATCCAACCCAACCTAGATACGTTAAGAGGCTAGCTCATTTATTACATTAAGAACTTTAAGTATTTACTGAATAGTTTTTGTCCAAATCATGCATTGTTGCTGGGGATCATGGTGCACACCTATAATCCCAGCACTTGGGGGCCGAGACAAGAGGATGACTGTGAGTTCAAGGCCGGCCTGGGCTACCAAATGAGTTTAAGTCTAATCTGAACTGCATAGTGAAAACCTGTCTCAAAAAGACAATCAATAAATAAAATAACTGATTTGGAGATCTTCAGATTAGTCTAGTTAATAGTAATAACAATATTAGAAATTTTTCTCCATGACTGCAACAGAACAGTAGCGTACATAGTAGTATATACTGCCAGTAATCAAAACTGAATACGGATGGTCTACCGAGCGTCATTCTGGAAAGGGAAAGAGTATGTGGCTCTCTATAGCTAGTAACCAGAAAGAGGGTGCCATGAAACCACTAGGAACACTACTACTACAAATGGTCAGGTACAAGAAAACCAACAAGTTCCAGTTTTACAGTCTTGATGATTAATTTTACATTAAATGAGGAAAGTCATAAAACCTCCAACAGTCATATACCAAACTGAGTCTGATTGTAAGGCATTTTTTGGTTTCATTTTCATTCAAATCACCTATTTTAAACAAATACATTAGTTCATTTTTTTACTCCTACACTCCAAGCTTGGTATCAATAGAAATTCAAGTTTCTAACTGGAGCTTAAGCATTCCTTTGTAATTCTTTTTTAGCTCATAGGTTAAAATCCTCTCTTACCCCAAAATGATATTTCAAATTTCTGTTCTGCATAAACTGTCTGAATCCCACTCAGTAGGAAGCGCAGGCTGTGCACAGGAGCCCTCCCCTCTTGCCCACCAACACCACCAGTCACCAGTCCTTTCTTATACTCACTTTGCTCATAGCATCTGTCACATTTGACTGGACTAGAGTCATTTATCTGAGTCTCCAGGAACAAATTCCAGCTCTTTGAAGTTCTGGTTTGTGGTCTAAAATGGACAATTTGTGTTCAAGCTTTACTTGGTTACTTGCTTTTGTCCCCATGTGAGTTTTTGCCCTATGAGAGATCCCTCTGGAGTGTCAATTATCAGCAGGCCAATACTGTCTATAAAATACTCCCACATGAGAATCTCTGCAAATAAACTCTTAAGTTTAACTACGTATTACTGTAGCTCTTGTGAAACCATTATTGAGCATCAAAGTGCTTGAAATAAAGGAATAAGACTGCTAATGAAACAAATGGACACTTATTTCCTGTTCCTCAAGTGTCTTTTATTTCCTATTCAAGTTTTTTTTTTTTTTTTTTTTTGTGCAGGGTCTCACTACGCAGTGATCCTGATTTCTTCCTCCCTAGTGCTGGGATGACAGACATGTGCCATCACACCTAGACTCCATCCAGGGCTCAGTGTGCCCCAGGGTAGCGCCAGTGCGCTTGGGCAGGGCCAGCTGGGCATGCGGTGCCAGGGACCAAACCCTGGCCCCTAAGCTAACCTAAGCAAGCGCTTAGTCTGCTGAGCTATACCACTGGCCCTTTCAAGTATTTTTTTTTTTTTCAGGACTGGGGTTTGAACTCATGACCTGGCACTTGCCAGGCAGGCCCCTCCCCCTCCTTTTTAAAAGAAACTAATTATTGAAATTTAAATATCCTGGAGGTAAAAAGAGACCTAACAGCCTAAAACTCAAAAATACCTAGAAGGGCCAGTCAAATAGCTCAGTGGATTAAAGCACCTGCAAACAGGCACAGGGGCCAGGGGTTTGATCCCCCTGCCTTCCATGACAGCCCCACCTGGGGGGTGCACTGAGACAGCAATTAAGACTGGGTATGGTGGCATGCACCTGTAATTCCGGCGCTTAGGAGGTTGTAAATAAGTGGATCACTATGAGTCTGATCTATAGTGAGACCCTAAACACTCTGTAGATCCTTCCCTAAAATATAGGGAAAAAAATCAAATATATTTTGTGTAGGAGCTGGAGGTACAATGCAGTGATTTAGTGGGGGAGTGCTGCCCGGCATGTCTGAGGCCCAGTTTAATCCCCAGCACCGCCAAAATAAATAAAGGAATGGATTAAATAAAAAAAGCTAGAATTTTTTTTGCAATGGGTTTGCCGCGACAGCATAGGTGTAGTGAAAACCACCACTAAATCAAAGCCAACATGGGAAAGGAAAAGATTCACATTAACACTTGTCATCATCGGATATGTGGACTCCAGCAAGTCCACCACCGGCAGCCATCTGATCTACAAATGTGGTGGCATCAACAAAAGAGCCACTGAAAAATTTGAGAAGGAGGCTGCAGAGGTGGGGAAGGGTTCCTTCAAGTATGCCTGGGTCTTGGACAAGCTGAAAGCCGAGGATCACCACTGACATTGTCCTGTGGAAATTTGAGACCAGCAAGTATTATACGACCATCATTGATGCCTCTGGACGCAGAGACTTCATCAAAGACATGATTACAGGCACATCTCTGGCTGACTGAGCTGTCCTGATTGTAGCTGCTCATGTTGGTGAATTCAAAGCACAGGCAGACTTGTGAGCAGGCCCTTCTGGCTTACACACTTGGTGTGATACAAATAATGGTCAGTGTACACAAAATGGATTCCATGGAGCCACCCTATATCCACTAGAGATACGAGGAAATTGTTAAGGAAGTGAGCACTTACATTAAGAAAATCGGCTACTGCCCTGACACTGTCGCTTTTGTGCCAATTTCTGGTTGGAATGGTGACAACATGCTGGAGCCAAGTGCTAACATGCCTTGGTTCAAAGGATGGAAGGTCACCTATAAAGATGGCAATGCCAGTGGAACCACACTACTTGTAGCTTTAGATTGCAGCCTTCCACCCACTTGCCCAAATGACAAGGCTTTGCGGCTGCCCCTCCAGGATGTCTACAAAATTGGTTGTATTGGCACTGTCCCTGTGAGCCAAGTGGAGACCAGTGTTCTCAAACCCCGCATGGTGGTCACCTTTGCTCCAGTCAACGTCACAACTGAAGTCAAGTCTACTGAAATGCACCACAAAGCTTTGAGTGAAGCTCTTCCTGGGGACAATGTGGGCTTCAACATCAAGAATATGTCTGTCAAAGATGTCTGCTGTGGCAATATTGCCGATGACAGCAAAAATGACCCACCAATGGAAGCAGCTGGTTTCACTCCTCAGGTAATTATCCTGAACCATCTGGGCCAGATCAGAGCTGGCTACGCCCCTGTCTTGGAGAGTCACACACATCACATTGCTTGCAAGTTTGCTGAGCAGAAAGAAAAGACTGATCACTGCTCTGGTAAGAAGCTGGAAGATGGGCCCAAGTTTCTGAGATCTGGTGATGCTGCCATTGTTGACATGGTTCCAGGCAAGCCCATGTATATTGAGAGCTTCTCTGACTATCCACTTCTGGGTTGTTTTGCTGTTCGCGATGAGACAGACAGTTGCTGTGGGTGTCATCGAAGCTGTGGATAAGAAGGCTGCTGGAGCTGGCAAGGTCACCAAGTCTGCCCAGAAAGCTCAGAAGACTAAATGAATATTATCCCTAACAGCTGCCACCCCAGTCTTAATCAGTGGTGGAAGATTGGTCTCAGAACTGCTTCTCCCAATTGGCCATTTAAGTTTAATAGAGAAAGAGTGGTTAATGATAACAATGCTTCATAAAACCTTCAGAAGGAAGGAGAATGTTCTGTGGACCGTGTGTGTGTGTGTGTGTGTGTGTGTGTGTGTGTGTAAGTTACTAGTTTTTAAAATCAATACTTAATGGAAATAACTTGACCAAAAATCTATCACAGAATTTTGAGACCCATTAAAACAAAGTTTAATGGAAAAAAAAAAAAGCTAAAATCAACTGTGGAAAAATAATAAAAATGCGCAACACTTAAATGTCTTAAATAATCCAACAGATTTTTCAATCTGTAAACCATCTTGATGTTAGTAATCTAAAATGAGGAAAGACTGCTCATTTCAGCAGCACATACGCTAAGATGAGGAAAGATTTTACAGACAAAAAGAGTTTCAAGATGGGCCAGATAACTCAGGGACTAAAAGCGCCTGCTTAGGCAGTTGCAGGGGCTGGGGTCTGCCCTGCCGGCCCTGCCCCCTGGTGCATTGAGACAGCAATCGAGACTGGGCAGGGTGGCCTGTGCCTATAATCTCAGCACTTGGGAGGCTGAAAAACAGGAAGGACCACTATGACTGACCTGTGTAGTGAGATCCTGTAGACCCTGTACTAGATACATTAAAAAAAAAAATTACAAAAAAGATGGGCACGATGCCATAGCTCCTCAGGAGGCTGAGGCAGGAAAATCACTTGAGACCATAAATTCAAGGCTAGCCTGGGTAACGTAGTGAGATTTCATCTTAATAAACAAACAAACAAACAAACAAAAAAGACAAAAAACATGAGATGCCAAATTTAAAACAGCAATAGTAATAACAACAGATGAAATACTACCAAACAAAAATTAGTGACATTTAAAAGTTATCCCAGGGGCTGGGGAGATAGCTCCGTGGCACAAGTGCCTTCCTGAAAAGCACAAGGTTATGAATTCGAACCCCAGTCCCACAAAAAAATAAAATAAAATAAAAAAGTTATCCCATAACTCTAATTAAATAAATAAAAAGTGGGCTATCAAGATAGCTCAGCGGTTTAAAGCACTTGCTTAGGAAATAGCAGGGACCTGGGTGTGGTCCCCAGCACCACACGTTGTGCCAGCCCCACCCTCAGGGCAGGCTGAGCAGGCCATAATATTAAAAAAAAGAATAAAAAGTTTTTTAAAAAAAGAATAAAATAATCATTAAGATGAATGGGAAAAAAAACTGTAAGAAGATTTAGATCAACCTCACCAATAATATAAGCTGGAAAGATACTACCTGCATTCTTTGACAAATTTACTTGTCCTCTACTATACTTTAAGGGCACAATAGTAAACAAGGCACATGTGGAATACAGTTGCTGAAAATTCAGTCTACAAAATATGATGCTCAAGTAATAACTAAAGAAAAAAATGAAGAAAACCATAAAAGGGGGAGCGGGGGAAAACAATGTATACATTTTGTGCTTTAGCCAGATGTAGGAGACAAAGATTTTCTGAAACTTAAAACTTCAAAGATTAAGAAATTATCCAGTAAGTAGCAGACTGGGAAAAACCAAGTTATTCACAATTTTAAAAAAATAAAAAGATTGATAAGCCAGCCATTGTGGCGCACACTTGTAATTCCAGCACTTGGGAGGCTGAAGCAGGAGGACTGATGTGAGTTCAAGACCAGCCTGGGTACAAAAGTGAGCTCATGTGAACTGCCTATCAAGACCCTGTCTCAAAAAAAAAAAAAAAAAAGGGATTGGCAATTTAAACATATGTAGATAAAGATTTTTTTAAAAAAAGGAAGCTGGCACTCTCATGTATACATAGCAGGAATATAATTTTTTTTTTATTACGGCCACCTCAGCCTGCCCTGGGGGTGGGGCTGGTGTAGCATGTGGTGCCAGGAATTGAACCATGGTCCCTACAGTTGCCTAAGCTTTCCTAAGCAGGTGCTTTAGACCACTGAACCATCTTGCTGGCCCAGGAACATAAATTATTAAACGTATTTTACTACAGTAAATTTGCCAAGTTGAGGCAGGCATGGTAGCACACGCCTGTACTCTCAGTACTTAAAAGAGGCCAAGGCAGGAGGATCACTACAAACTTGAGGCCACCTTGGGCTCCATAATGATTTTAAGGCCAGCCTGGACTATACAGTGAGGCCCTCTCTTAAACAAACAAAAAACAATTATGAAAACTCATGCCTGTAATCCAGCCCTGGGAAGGCTATGGCACAATCATTGAGTTCAGGGTCAGACTACCTAGTGAGACCCTGAATAGCTATGACTATACAATGCCAGGCTAAGCTGCAGAGACCCTGTCTCAAAAAAAAAATCATAATAATAATAATGGCTGTAAGAAGAGAAGCTTTATGTTTTGCACATAGTTCTAACTTTTTTTAAACTTACTGAAAAAAGAATAAATAAAACCCAGGCATTATATAGTCACATCTACTCAGGAAGCTGAGGTGGATTGCTTTGGCTCACAAGTTTGAAATCAGCCTGGGCAACACAGCAAGACACCATCTCAAAAACAGGAAGAAAAACAAAAAGAAAGAGCTAATTTGACTAAATTTGCAACACCATTTGCATTCACTGAAAGGACTGGGCTAAAATCTCCTACCTTGCTGTCTATTTTCTATTTGTCTTGCCTGTGCTTCCCACCTTATCTCCTCATTCCAAGCAGTTTTTGGATTAACTGAATGCTATGTAAGATCTGTTTTGACTCCACTACTTACTAGCTATACCTATTTGTTGGCTCTACCTATTTATTAGCTATACCTGTTTCTCACTAGCTGCTCTAGATTTTCTTTAACTTACCAGCCTTCTACAGTACACCACAAGAGAGACAGAGACAGACACTGAATATAATGATTTCTACATCCCCCGTGCTCTGTGCTATTACAGAGCATCACCACTAATCCCAAGAACATGTCTAGTATCCCCAAAGTTGTGAAACAACGAAGTTTGTGTACAGAAGCACCACTCTAATGAGATTTGGTGTGGCTTCCTTTATGTTTATTTTTTTATTTTTTTTATTTTTATTTTTTTTGGTCTTTTTGAGACAGGATCTCCCCATGCAGCTCACGCTGGCCTTGAGCTCACTTTCATAGCCCAGGCTGGTCTCCAACTCACAGTGATCCTTCTGCCCCTGTACTGGGATTACAGGTGTGTGCCACCACGCCCAACACTATATTTATTCTTGAAATCTGTTGTTTCAAGCCAGGCGTGGTGAGGCAGGAGGATCAGTTCGAATTTGAGACCAGCCTATGCTACAAAAGTGAGTTCAAGACCAGCCTAAACTGCATAGCAAGACTTTGTCTCAAAAAGACCAAGAAAAAAAAAAAGAAAAAGAAATCTCTTGAGTTTCTTGAATCTTATTTTGTAAATTCATTGAATTTAAAGAATTTGTCACTAGTTTAAAAAGTTTTTTGTTTGCTTTTCTTGGTATTGGGAATCTAACTCAAGACCTCACATTTACTAGGCAGGCAGTGTGCCACTGAACTACATCCCCAACACATAAAAGTTTTTTCTATCCTCTACCACTCTTTTCTTTTTTCTTTCATTTATTTATTTATTTATTTATTTATTTATTTATTTATTTATTTATTTATTTTGTGGTACCGGGGATTGAACTCAGGAACCTGCACTTGCCAGGCAAGCACTTATCCTACTGAGCTGTCTCCCTGGCCCTCTACCATTCTTTTCTGGGCCTTCAAATACATGAATATTAGATTATTCTTGCCCCTATTGCCTCTGTTACAATCACTGAACCTCTATTAATTTTGCTATTTTTGTCTCTCTTATTTTAAAAGTTTCTATTGCTATCTTCAAGTTCACCACCTTGCACTTAGTTAACATCCATTGTTAACCCATCAGTGCATTTTCAATCTCATTTCCAATTCTATAAGATCTGTTTATTTTACATTCTTCCCTTTTCTCCTTGTCAAGATAAACATTTTTTTAAGGGGCTGGGGAGATAGCTCAGTAGAATAAGCACCTGCCTGGCAAGCACAAGGACTTGAGTTCAATCCCTAGTTTCACAAAAGGAAAAAAAACATAAACTTTTTTTAAGATAAGAATTTTTTATACTTCTTAAATTTTAATGTCTTTCTTAATTCTATCATTCCTATCATCTTTGTCTTGCTTGTAAGTCACATTTTTCCTAGTTCTTTGCATGCTGGAATTTTGTATTGAATGACGAACTATGGGTTTTGTCTTGGGCACTGGATTTTGCTGTAGTCTATTAAATAGTGTTAAGGCTCTGTTCTGCCAAACTGTGAAGTGTCTTATAACCAGACAGTTCCTTCAAGATCGCTTTTGCACTGTTATGGTGGGTGCAGCAGCTTTTAATTTAGGGCTAATTTAGCCCTGTTGCAGGACAATGTCGTTTTGCTGGCCTGTAAATACACAGTATGGATTTTTTTTGTTTTTGTTTTTTCCTGGCTACAGGGACAACATTTTGAGCTGCAGAATTTGCAGGAATCACTCAGTCTCTTGCTTTTCTTTAGCCTACAGTGGTTTTGTCTCATGCATAGATCCGGATATGTAGATCCCAGCTCAACTAGACTCAGAGAGCCCTCTGTATATCTCTGGAGTTCCCTCTGTGCATCTATCTTCCTCCTCTCAGGTAATCTGCTCTCAAATTAGGGCTGCCCCCACCTACTTCCTCACTTCCCCAAAAGCCTTCCTTCTGGGTCCTCAGCTCAGCAAGACCACCAGACAGTTTCAGTTCCCTACACTAGGGCCTGCAGGGACCCCCACCATTAACAAGGTCACTAGAGCTCAAGTTTCCTTTTTTCTAGTGATCAAAGTCCATTGTGTCTGTTACCCAGTGTCTGTAAACAGCTATTTCATACAGTCTCGCTTTCTACTTTCTCAATTACTAAGGCAGATCTAGCCCTTATTACTGCATCCCTGCTGCACAGAGTAAGATTAGATGTCAACTAGCAGTTCTTCAATTTCACATCTAAAGGATTTGCCCTAATCCAACTATGCCTGTGTAACATCTAAAATGTTTTCACTTGTTTCTTGTTGGAATTTGCTCCATTCTTGATTTGACACTTTTTGTAATTCTCCTACCTCTCTGATTATAATTAAATACTCTATGTGACTGGCCTTGTAATTCTTCATTCAGGAACAGAACATAGCACAGGGAACACAAACTATAAAATGTAATCAGCTACATTTTAAAATGAACTTCAGCTTTTACACACTACCAGAAGTTTAATTACAATGTTAATAATTATATTTTGTGGGTGTTTTCTTTATACTTTTTAGTATGTAGGGAAGGTTTATAATGAGAAGTTATCTTTTAAGTCCACATTTTTTGCTCACAGCTCCAGCTGTTCTTGCAGGCCACCATGTCAAATTGGCGTTTTGAAAAACAAGTCACATATCCTATATCTAGAGCCTGTCTGATCCCTCTGTTCTAATTAATGGTGTACAGTCCTCTCATAAACTTCAGCATTTCTACTTTTTTTCCACGCTCCCACATCCAGTCACAGATCCTGCTGGAAATGATGAGTTTCCATTGACAGGAAACAAGATTACTGAGGAGGGCTCAAGAATAATGATCTCAATGCAGCAGTGAAAAGCTGGCAGAATGAAAAACTACTTCTCTTTCAGGTCAGAGATGCAGGAGAGATTTGCAGAGAGGAAACACTGCCTTTGCCACAGAACCAGACTGTGCCAGGGATTAAGAGGTACACATGGAACACAGGGCCAATGGCAGGTAACCGGCCTAGGGAGAATTACAGGAATCATTCATACTGAGCAAGGTCAAAAGCCTGGGGCCTGGGGCCTGAATTTTTGGTTAGCATCTATTATTAAAAAAAAGAAAAAAATTTGAATGAAATCAGGTTTCAAATGGAACTTTTGACATAAAGTTGTTTTGCCACCAAAAGACATGTAATATTAAACTGAATAATGCACACCAGCTCTCAACTTTTCACCATATGATTAACCAGCTCTTAATGATAGTCGTGCTTTTTATGCTGATTTCTTTAAAAAATAGATACTGTCGGGTGGGGTCCCACAAATCCATAATCCCAGCACTTGTGAACCTGAGACAGGAGAATTATGAGTTTGAGGCCAGCCTGGGCTACAAAGTGCTCAGAGCAGCCTATGCTACATAGCGAGACCCTGTAAATGTAACAAATTAAAAAATACAGAATTCAAGTCCCAAAATAATATGAATGAATCCTGAGGACATTGTGCTAAATGAAAAAAGGCAGTCATGAAAAGATGATTACTGGGACCAGGGATATACATCAGTAGTACAGCACCTGCCTGGCAAGCACAAGCATAAGGTCCTGAGTTTGAGTCTCACTACGAGGGAGGGGAGGAGACAATTACTATATGATTCCACCACTATGAAGTATTTAGAGCCAGCCCTTAACAGATCAAGTAAAGTGGTGACGTCCAGTGGGAGGAATAGAAGCCGCTTAATGGTCTAACATCCATTAAGAGTCCTGTAGGGCTGGGGAGATAGTTCAGTAGAGTAAGCACCTGCCTGGGAAGCAGAGTCCTGAGTTCAATCCCCAGTACCACAAAACACACACATAC
>PVKN010005695.1:0-30139 GCA_004027915.1 Capromys pilorides | reverse complement strand
TTTATTTATTTTTTACTTGTTTGTTTGTTTTGTTTGTTTTTTTTATTTATTTATTTTGTGGCTGGCTCAGCCTTCCCTGGTGGTGGGGCTGGCGCAGCATGTGGTGCCGGGAATCGAACCGCAGTCCCTGTAGTTGCCTGAGCTTTCCTAAGCAGGCGCTTTAGACCACTGAACCATCTCGCTGGCCCTAGTCTTCTTTTTCTACTTCGTTTTTGGAAGAGACAAGATGGCCAAGGAACCGTTTGCCTCATATGTGTGAGCACAATAAAGGAATTCCAAGGCCCAGGGCTCGTGCGCAGACTCACACTGACTGTCCTGCATGCCTGTTCTTTGCCCAGTGATCCACGGCCAATCCTGGGAGTAGAGTGTGCTCGTGGGTCAGTCACACCACTGCGCTGTGGCCTCTGAGTCCTGACCATGTGGCTGAGAACTAGTGCTCACGGACTAAACCAGCCCCCCCTCCCCATGCAGAATCATTTAAAGCAAAGAGGGTTTGCTTTTATTTATTTTTATTTCTTTGGATCTTTTGAGACAGGGTCTCACTATTTAGTCCGGGCTGGCCTTGAACTATGTAGTTCAAGCTGGCCTCGTGGTGATCCTCCTGTTTCAGCTTCCTGACTGCTGAGATTAGAGGTATGTGCCACTATGCCTAGCCAGGACCTGTTTTTAAAATTGTGGCATTGAACTAAAGGTTGGTGTGCTATTATAAGATAAAATACAGGGCTGGGGAGATGGCACGGTGGCCTAAGACCCTGACTGGCAAGCATAAAGACCCAGGTTCAACCCCTGGTACAGCATGCCATGCTGGCCCTGGAGCCCTGGGTATGCCGTGCCGGCCACTGAAACTGGGCATGCTGCTGCCTGCTTGCAATCCCAGTGCTGGGGAGGCTGACACAGGAGGGTCACTACGAGTCTCAGGTGTCCCCCATACACTTCTCATTCCACAACATGTCTCACCATAACACAATGTCACGTGCAGAATAGAAGCTGACTCAGTTCCACGACCTCACTCAGATTCCCGCATTTTATTGATCCTTTCCTTATTGATCATTTTATTGATCTCTTCCTTACATTGTTTCTGTGTGTCTCAAGTTGCTTTCTTATTGTTAGCACACAATACCCAGCACTCATAAGCAAAAGGAAGCCAGGTTTATCTTAACTCACAGCTTGCAGAAGCTCTAGTCCGTCATCAGCTGGTTGCAGGGCCGGGCGGCATGACAGAGGAGAAGGAGGTCATGACATGGCAACAGAAGCCAAGCGGGGATCGAGGGAGGAGGAGGGCGACAGACCCTCGCAGGCCACGCCCACAGTGTCGCCTCCTCCCACCAGGCTCCACCTGCCAACACCACGCCCAGCGACAGACCCATCAGTGGACTCATCCAGTCACCCCCAAGAAGCCCAACCTATGAGTGCATGAAGCTGCAGGGAGACTTCTAGGTGGAAACCACAACAGGATGTGTCTAAACGACAGTCCAATCCTGTCACCTGTGGAGGTTCCTGCAGCCTCTACCATGGTCCGGCTGTGAACCCTTCCTTTCGCTTTTTTAAAGTACTCACATGGACCTCCTTCTACCACCATGACCTCCTATGCTGTCCAATCTTCCATGATGCCACCCGCCATTATCGGAATTGTTAAGTGGGGAAATAGATGCGGAAGCCTCCGCGTTGGCTTTTCCCCGCCAGCACAGCTCCTGGGGGACTGGTCAATGGTTCTGCAAACACTGCCGTTTATTCCTTTCCCCCACTGAGCGGTCCCCAGGTCGTGTGTGCTGTGGTTGGTCTCCCCACCACCTGCTGACAGACATCTAGGGTCCTCAGGAGTAATGCTGCTCCACCCTGTTTGTGTCCAGGTTTCTGTGAGACCAGAAATCTTCTATGCTGGGTGTCACCAGCGGGTTGTGCCCGAGGAGCTTCCAGTCTGCTTTCCAGGGGGCTGTAATTGTCCCTTCCTGACCCTGACCACCCTTCTGGGGGGTATCCAGCCACTGTCGGCCCGTCTTAGTGGCAATGCCTGTGCCTGTACTCGGCCCATTTTCCACGAGGCTTGTCAGTGTGCTTGCTGTTGAATTTGAGAGTTCTCGGTGCCTTCTAGCAGGAGCGAGCCTCCCATCCGCTGCCTGCAGAAGCCGCCCTTCCAGGCTGCTGCAGCGCAGGGGAAGGGTCACCCTCCTGGCATAGCTTCAAGCTCTGGGTGCGCTCCTTCCTGGGGAGGCGCTGAACGATGTGTGGAGAAAGCGGCGCGCAGGAGTGGGCAGCCTTGCCTCAGGCTCCGCTGTGTGTCACATTTGGTGCCACAGTGGAGGTCGTTTGTCATCCCAGTGGTGTTATTTGGAGGGGCAGCAGGGAAGGGTCCTTGTCTTTTTTTTTTTAGTATTTTATTTTTTATTTATTTATTTTTTTAAACCTCATTTATTTATGTTCTGGCTGGCTCAGCCTGCCCTGGGGTTGGGGCTGGCGCAGCATGTGTTACCGGAGATCAAACCGTAGTCCCTGTGGCTGCCTAAACAGGCGCTTTAGACCACTGAGCCATCTCGCCGACCAAGGGTCCTTTTCTTGCCCTTGCTTGATGCCCAAGCTCTTATGTATCAATGCCATTGTTTTCTTCACTAGTGTCTTAGTCATTTTGTTCTTGTTGCTAGGAAAAAATACTCAAAATTCGTGATTTTTTTTTTTTTTTATCTTTTTGAGACAGGGTCTCACTATGGAGTTCAGATTGTTCTTGAGCTCACTTTTGTAGCCTAGGCTGGTCTTGAACTCACACCGTTCCTCCTGCCTCAGCCTCCCAAGTGCTGGGATTACAGGTGTGCACCACCATGCCTGGCAAAATTCGCAGTGTAAAAGAGGAAGGTTTGTTTGGCCTCATAGGTTATAGGCTTCAGTCCAGGACTGGCTTGTTCCAATGCAGAAATGTGGTGGTGGAGGATCTGCTTAATCAAGGTGGCCAGGAAGCAGAGTGAAAAGGGAGGGGCTGCGGAGGGAACTACACCCGCTGTGTGTCATGCCCACCCACAGCACTGCATACCCGCAGCATCTCAGCTCTCTGACCACGCCTCCTCCTAACAGCACACTCAGCCATGGCCTGCCCAGTGATGAGTCTGCCGACCAGCACAGAACCCTCCAGATCCAATCATCCTGCAAAGGCCCCTCTAGCACACGAGAACTTGGCGGGCATTCGATCTAAATCATAATATTCCACTCCTAGCTCTCAAAGGACTCATATATATCTAAGAAAAATGCATTTAGCTCATTTCTAAGTGTCACCAAAGTTTTAACAGCTTCAGCATTTCAGAAAAGCCCAAGTTCAAAGTCTTCTCTAAGATTCAAGGCAAACTCTTAGCTACAAGCCCCTTAAAAATCAAAAGAGAGTTAAATACTGCCAACATACAGTGACACAGGGTAAACATTCTCCTTCTGAAGGGACGAATAGGGGATAGAAAGGAATGGACCAGAGGGGCAAACTGTAGATCCTATAATTCTGTGACCAGTACAAGGGGCAAGTTTTTCCAGGATGCGAGCTCCAAAGGGCGTGGGCAGCCCTGCCCCGGTGGTACTGTTAGTTGTAGCTCTCATAACTGGTCTAGGGGGTGGGGGGGTCTACTCACTGCATGAAGCCTTCCTCTGCAGAAGTTGTGTTCCTGCCTGTTAGGGTTTGTGCCTAGGTGACCCCCCAAAGCCTCCCACAATCATGGGGTAGCTTCTGGAGTTTGTGATTGATTATGGTGGGTGTGGGTGCTGCACCTGCCCTGGGGCTGATAATTTGCATTGCAAAGTAAGGAGGGGAGAGAGGCTAGCTGGCTGCCTGAGCTGCGACCACTCCTTTTGTTCTTCTCTCCGCTGCCACCAGCGCGAAAGGTTGCTCTCTGCCATGTGCCCCACTGCCTTGGAGCCAGCTGAGTATGGACTGAAACCTCCAGTCACTGTGAGCTAAATCAACTTTTCCCTCCTTCTTTTCGAGTGTCAGGTAATTGTCCCAGCAACGAGAGAAGCGTAACTGAGACACTGCCCTTCTTCTGGCTTCACTCTCACAGCTTCATGCACTGCCCTTTCAGGGGCACACTGCTGGACCTTTTAGGCCTTCTTCTGAATCATATAGAAGCCTCCTTCACACAACCACTGTTGTGTTCTGCATGTGCACAGAACCTTATGGACTATGCCAGCTGAAGCAGCATCTGGGCCCCCTGGAGTCACAGCTGCAGAAGCCTCTGAGTGTCTGACAAGCTGAGCACTGTGAACTGATTCCCAGGGAACCAGCGCCCTGGGCTGCTCTCCTGGAGCAGGATGCCCTGGGGTGCTCTTCTCAAAGCCTTGCTGACTCCTGAGATGCCCTCAACGCATCTTTCCTAATGTCCTAATGAAAAATGCTTGGGCTCTTGTTACTGCCCATCTTTTGGGCAACAAAGTACTCTCAGATAAAACTTTGCAGGACCTGATTTTATAAATGCTTCTTTTGTAATCATCTGCAAAATTTTCTGCATTGTCTAGGTCTGCTTTTTGGTCCTGATTTTCAATGAAGATAGATCTGACTAAAAGCTGCTGATGGTACCCATACTACATCCTTAATGTTGGGGTGCCTTACTATTTATTTTGTCAGATTAATTAATGTGCCATCCTTAATCTCAGTCTCCCTCAGGACATAGGCAAGAAGCAGACATATTTTCTGCCAGACCATCACTTAGATAGCTCCAAGCCCAACCACCGTTAGAGTACTTGGTCCCAGCTGAAACCTCCTGAACCTGAACCCCTTTACTATCTACATTTCTATCTGCATTCTGGTCTTCAGAGATCTGGCTAGAATCTCCCATCGATCTTGGCCAGTAGCGTTCTATGACTTCCCTAGCTGGCATCTATAAAACTTTCCAAACTCTTGCTGGCAACCAGTTCCACCTGCTTCTAACCCACATGCTGAGGCAGTCATGGGAATGACCACTAGTATCCAAATCTGTCTTAATCACTTTTTTTTCTTTTTTGTGGTACCAAGGGTTGAACTCAGAACTTTGCGCATGCCAGTCAGGGGCTTATGCCACTAAGCTGTCTTCCTGGCTCCATCACTTTCTTTTTGCTGGGATAAAGTACCAGACTCCCACAATTTAAAGGAGAGGGTTTTTTTTTTTTTTAATGTATTTGGTTCAGGGTCTATAGGATCTACAGGGTCTCCTTATGAAGATTGGACTCACAGTGGTCCTCCTGTTTTCAGCCTCCCAAGTGCTGGGATTATAGGTGTTCACCACCACACCCAGTCTCAGCATGCCCTCAGCATGCCCTGGGGGCAGGGCCAGAGCAGCGTGCTTGGGATAAAACTCTGGGCAGCTGCACTCTGCCTGAGCAGGCACTTTAGTCTGCTGAGCTATCTGGCCTGCCCTTAAGGAGAGATTTATTTTGGCTCATAATCTCATAAGTTTTAGCTCATGGTTGGCTGGGTCCAGTGCAGACAATGGCATAGTGGAAGGGCCTGCCACTGAGCAGAGCTGCTCATGTCCTTGTGGCCAGCAGACAGAGAAGGGAGGGTCCGGGGAGGGAGACACACCCTTCCTCATCACTCCCACAATTATTCACCTCCTCTGACTGTGCCCCACCTTCTAACAGCGCACTCAGCCACCACGAGAATTTGGGGGGACATTCTAAATCTAAGCCGTTAACGGTCTCCCACAGCTCGCTCTGCTTGCCCAGGCTGTGTCCGGAAGGTTCTGGCCATCCTGTAACAGTTTAGCTGGTAATCGCGTCACCTCACTCTCACTGCCCCAGTGAAGACTGCATTACCAAAGCAGCGTGACTTTTCTCGGATTCAAAACTCCAGGTCACCCTAAAAAGCCTTTGCCTTCAAGCAACAGGCAGTACTTCAGCTGACTCTGGCGGAAGCTTCTAGAATGGGGGAAAAGGGAATGGAACACCACATACAGAGGACTGTCCGTTTAGACTGAACGTGTGCTGGACACAGGACTGACATCGTTATTGTAATAGCAGTGTACATCACATCTCTGTGGTTGCTCATTGTGATGTCAATTTCACTTGAGTAAGAACCGCCTGGCAGATTAGTAAATCATCTGGGCATAATTGACATGTAGGCCAGCAAACTCAGGGGGAGACCCGCCCCCATGTGGGTGGCACCGACCAATAGGCTTGTAGCTTGGACACTAAAAAAGGAAAGCAGAAGGAAGAGTTGTCCAGGTGTGGTGGTGCCAACCTCCAATCCCAGCACCAGGGAGGCTGAGGCAGGAGGATCACTGAGTTCAAGGCCAGCCTGGGTTGCATAATGAGACCGATAGGTCAGGATTCAAAGTTTCCCAAACACCTTACCTCAAACCCTTCCTCTTAGCTTCTTCCCAGGGTATCTTGCCCCAAACATTCCTTCCCTCGGTTTCCTAGGTAACCCACCCACCCCAATCCCAACCCTGCCCCCCATTGTACTCTGGTCTCGTCTCACTTCCTCTTGACCTATGTTGGTCTCAACTCACTCCCTTCTGACCTAGGATGATGCCCACCTAGATCTAGCTGTTCCACCTCACCCCGAGACTCGTGATCTGGTTGTTACCTGGCTGCTCCAGCCCATGATCACCCTCCCTGAAGGATCTTATAAAGTCTCCTGCCCCCCTTTTGTTCACTGCTGTCTTGGTCCGCTAGACAGCCAGCCTGCTTGATGCCCCCAGGAAATCTTCTACTCGCGTCAGAATGCCTGGCCTGATTGATTGCGTGGGTTTGGACCTAACAGAGACCTTTTCTCAAAATAAGCAAACAAATCCTAAGAAGGAAGTGCTCCCCTTTTTTGGAGGTGTTGTTGTCTTTGCCGTTGCCTTGAACCCTGGTCTCCAGCTCACTCAGTCTTCCAGTGCAGGCTACGTGGGTTTCCAATGCCCTCGCTGGTACCTCTGCAGTGAGCCCCAGGCCTTCCACACTTGGCTGCTTCCGAGGTCTATCACCATTTTGGGGTCTCTGTCTCTGAGTGGACAGAGCACCATGACTTTCCTGCTTTGGATCCTCCAGCCCCCCTTCTAAATCCCGTGTTTTAGCCTGTATGCATTTACACCGACTCTGCTCCTGGGGAGAGTCCTGACTAACACGCTCTAACAGGTGATGTTATTAGATGCACCGGGGACCCAAATCCCGGCTGAGTGGGGATCAAGCAGGGGGAGTTGCTCTTTCTGTCTTCATCAGAGCAGGCACATCTGGGCATCAGCTTCCCACTGTGCTGCAGCCCGCTCGGGCCTCAGAGCGGAGGACGAAGATGGAGCAGCCTGGATCGAAGCTGCGTGCCTATCTCCCACTGCCAGCCAGATTGGAACATCAGCGTCGCCACGCAGAGCAGGCCCCAGCCTCCTCCATTCCCTTCACGTCAGACCATCTGGCAGCACCGACCTGTGTGCCCGCCTCTGATCAAAATCTATTTGCATCCACTTAGGAAGGGAGGGGTGAGGAGAAGCGGGGCATGGGAGGACAGCGAGAGGAGGAGGCAGGAGAGCGTTTCCTGAGCCAGGTGCTTTACCTCTGGGCAGCAATTCCATTCTCAGCCCTGACTGAGACGCGCAGTGGGGTGCCTGGGTCCCCAAACCTGTTGTGCAAAGATTCCAAGTGCCACGTGTCTCAGTCTGGCTTCTGCTGCCATAACTGCACTCCTGAGATGGATAACTTAGGAGCAACGAAGCTTTCTTGGCTCTGTCTGAGGGCTGGAGTCCAAGACTGAGAGTCTTGGAGAGGCTCAGGCCTCTGTGTGGTGCTGACCCTCTGCAGAGGTCCAAGGGTGGGGAGACCAGCGGGAAGGTCACGGAGAGCCAAGATCACTGGCACCCAAGGGGCGTCCTGCCCCTACTCTTCCCACACCCCTTCCCCAGCCCGTACTTTCCGGGACTGTACAGTGCACCCTGGGCCCTCTGCCCCTCCTCCCAACCTTGGCTGCCGGTCTGCAGGGCTTTTGCGGGCCCTGGTGCTGCCAGAAGTCAAGATCTCCAGCTGGCAGTCCTGCTGCCCAGGGGCAGAGTGTGTCAGCTCATTAAGCGGTGGGTAGCTGAAGTGGGTGCCGAGCACTTACGGCTAATGAGGCTTCTCTGGGTTTTTAACATAATCATTGTTTGCAGTGGTTGAGACGCAGCAGCAGCAGCAGCAGCAGCAGCAGCAGCAGCAGCAGCGCCTGGTGCGCCTTGGAACAGCTTACAGAAGAGGATGAGAGCAGCGTAGCGGGAAACACAGCCCAGCCAGGGCAGCTCAGATGGCGACCGCTGCGCCAGAGGCGGTCAGCCCCCCAGCCCAGCCTCCCTCCTCCTCCTGGTCCTCTGAGCCCAAGGTAGAGGCCATTCATTACTGATAGTCAGGTAACCAAGCGACACGCGAGATTCTCTGCTCTTCTGCAGACTCAGGGCCTTGGCAAGCTGCCCCCGAGTGCCTTCTCTGAGCTCTGGACCATCCTCAGGTGCTCGAGGGGTGTGTGGGGTGCAGAGCCAGCTGGTGGAGGGGTGAGCACCACAGTGAACGGTAGTCAGCAGGCCCTCCATTTCCCCCTTCCCCACTGGTGTCCTGGGCCTGGGTGCCTCCTCTGAACTTCCTCTGCCTGGCCCAGCCCCTCCCTGCTCCTGCACAGAGCAAACACAATCACCCCGATCCGAGGCAAATCAGGCCCTCGCTGTCCTGCGCTGCCAGCTCTCCCCTTTAGGTGGCCCATGAGCTGAGCCGGGGTGGATAGCACTGTCCTGCTCCTCTGTCCCCTCCACCCCTGCCCTGGCCTCAGGGCCTTTGCCCCTATGTTCCTTTGCCAGGAGCCCTGTCCCCTCTCCTCCTGGGCCAGCACCATGGTGTGCTGCTCCTCGGTGGCTCCTGCATCCTCCGGGTCCCCAGGCCTGCTTACCTTCCTACTGCATAGCCAGCACTCTGTGCCTTTGCATGCTGGGCAGTGTGGGGCTGGTGGCCATAGTAGGCACTCGGAAGCCATCTCTAGAGGCTCTGAGCCACTAGCTCTGTGGACCACAGACAGAGGCATGGAGGGGAGGGACCCGTGGACTGTGATCCTACAGGTGCTAGTCCAGGCCTGGAGGTGCCAGAGCCATGGCCACTGCTCAAGGGACAGCTGGACTTCCGCTCCCTTGGGGCCACTGTCCCCTCGCCTGCACCTATGAGCTGCTGTTCTCAGTGCAGGGCTGCTGGGCCCCACCAGTGTTTCACTAAAGCGCTACATTTATCACATGGCCGCTCAGCTGCCCCAACGACAAGAGCTGGACTGGCACCCAAGTCACAACCACCGTCCACACTCCCTCAGGTGTGGAACACCAATTGGCCCAGCCTGCTC
Source organism: Capromys pilorides (assembly GCA_004027915.1). Classification (NCBI taxonomy): domain Eukaryota; kingdom Metazoa; phylum Chordata; class Mammalia; order Rodentia; family Capromyidae; genus Capromys; species Capromys pilorides. The sequence continues at coordinate 20,871 of PVKN010005695.1, read as the reverse complement.
TGCTTTTGTGTGACTGGTGTTTAATCTTGACGGGCAGCCGGTTCCCCACAGGAGGTAGCTGTCTCACTTGCTGTTCAGGTGACCGACTTCAGGGCATCTGTCTTCTGGGCGCTGCAAAGGAGTCGCTGAGTGGCTGTGTGATAAATGCGGGGCTCCAGCAAATCTCTGCTGGGAGCCCAGCCGCCCACTTCCTGTCTGTAGTCTTGTTATTAAGGCTGTACAGCCCCACTCTGGCCTTTGAGAGACCAATGTAGAGAGGAAGGACAGCAAGAGGTCACAACTCCCTCGTGTCCATCTTAAGCTCCTCTGGCCACTTAGGTGGAACTGTGAAAGGAGACTTTCCTGGTGGCGGAGAGTCCCAGCTCCAGGAGTGGCCCTGGGGACCGGCCAGGTGGGATGTGTGTGCAGCCTGCGCTGTTATAGGGTGGCTGGGTGTTTAGGGCAATCCCGGGGCTGAGCGCAGGCTGAGAGGATGGTGTGAGTGACCCGTGCTGGGCTCAGCCTATGGCCACACACCAGCAGAGGTCCTGGAGGCTGGAATGGCGTTGGACGGAGGATTTAGGACCCAGGGAGCATCGGAGAAGGGCAAGGAGGCAGCCGAGAGGCGCCTGCCCCTGGCTGCATTCTCTGTGAAGTCACGGTGGATGTGGCTCCCTGTGGGAGCTCAGCGTGGATGGGGCCAGGCTGAGGCAGTGTCACCAAGAGGTGCTGTGGCCTCCTGTGCCCTGTAAGATCAGGAGAGATGGCCCAATGCTCACGGTGTGGGAGGCTCCGAGAGCCGCCTGGCATCCCTCTGAGAGCCAGTGGGACAGAGAAGCTTGGGAACCATGGAAGGGGCCTTGGAAGGGCAGTGACACCCAGGCAAAGCAACCAGAGAGCAGCTGGGTGCGGGTGTCCTCTGGATGACCCCTTCTCTCTGTACGGCAGTGATGCCTCTGGGCCTCTCCAAGGGCAGGATGCTGGGGACAATGGCAGGGGCAGATCAGAGCCCTCAGGCTGGCAGTAGGGACGCCTCCTGATCACAGGGGTGCCAGCTGTGTGCCCGCCAGGTCACAGCAGTCCCGCACTGCCCTGGTGCCCGACAGGCAGGGGCTCTGGAGACCACTGTGGACACCTAGTGGCTGCGGCCATGGGGAGGGCATTGAGTGCCATATCCCTTCACGTGGGCCTGGCCTCCTGCTATGGTTGCCTTGAACAGGACTCCGGTGTGGATGCAAAACTACCTGCAACCTGGCCACGGGATCCTGGGGCTCAGGGCCTTGCTAACTGCAAGACTGGGGGCCGAGCTTTTGGGAGGAGGTGCCACGCTGGCCTGTGTGGACCAGGCTCACAGGAAAAGAATGGAGAAGGCTGTCACAGAGTCACTGTGTGAAGCTGGTGTCCCTGGGAGCTTCCTACTTGGATGCACTCATGTCCGCCCCTTTCTCCTTGTGCGGATCTTGGCACAGGTGTGCTCGCGACACCGGGACCATTGTCAGGGGCCTCAGCCCGTCTGTGCCCTCAACCCTGGGGACATCTCCCAGGGGCTCAGGTTGGGATGTGACCTGTAATAGTGCATGTCTTGTCGCACGATGCCCAGCCTGATCTCAGAGAACTTTTGACAGCTACTGCTCAGCTCCAGTAGCTATCTGTCATTGCCCCTAGCCAGCTCACCAGGGACTGCGGGCATGTCTGTCCCCGCCCCCATCCAGCTCCTCAGATACAGGCTGAAATGTCAGCATCTTGGAGCAAGGGCAGAGCTGGGCTCTGGCTCCCTGCATGCTTTCCTCTTGCGGGAGAGCTCATCCAGGCCAGGAGGGCGGGTGTCCTTGCATCATCAAGGGAAGGACACTGGGTCATTGTCCACCCCACCGACAGCAAGGATCAGGGCTCAAGTTACACTAGCAGCAGCACTTTTGATTTTAACACAGCCCCACAAGCTGCGTTCCACAGTTTCCACATCAGAAAATCAAGTCCAAGGAAGGTGAACTTTACACGCAAGGTCATAAACCTAGAGCGCTGCCGAGCAGAGCTCGCCCAGGCCTATCTGACCTGCATTCCTTTCAGACTCACAGGTATTGAAGAGAAGCAGCACAGTACCGGGGTGTTGCCTTTTCTTTCTTTCTTTCTTTCTTTCTTTCTTTCTTTCTTTCTTTCTTTCTTTCTTTGTGGGACTGGGATTCAAACTCACAACCCTGCACTTGCCAGGCAGGCACTTGTGCCACGGAGCTATCTCCCCAGCCACAGGGTGTTGCCTTTTGCCTTTGGCAAATTGATAGTGCTAGAGTGTTACCCAGGGCCTAGAACTGGCCCAGCAAATACAGTGTGGGTGGATGGCTCAGTAGGTGGCTGGCTGACTGGCTGGGGCCATTGGTGGATAGATGGATGGAAGGTGACTAGGTGGCTGGGTGGACAGATGTGGAAGTGGGTGGATAAGTGGAAGGGTGGGTGGATGAGTGGGTGGGTAGATGAATGGATGAGTGGGCAGGTGGGTGGGTGGATGGATGGATAGGTGGATGGGTGGGTAGGTCTATTGGTGGATGAGTAGGTAGGTGGATGGGTGGATGGGCAGGTGGTTGGGTGGGTGGAGGAATGAAAGGGTAAATGAGTAGATGAGTGGACTGGTGGGCAGACAGATGGGCAGAGCATCACCAGCGAGCCCACAAATGGGCCTGCAGTCTTTCCATCTTTGCCCTGACTTGTGCCTTTCGACTTGGGCTTGCAAAGCCTGTGCCCTAGTTCCACGTTTGTCTGAGTGTGCATGGAAAAGTAGTAAAAAGTCAGCTTGGGTCAGGCAGGAAACATAAAAAAGGAAAAAAAACAGTGAAAACCCCCTGGAGAGCTGCAGAGCCCCACAGGGTGCCCACGCCTGCAAAAGCGCTAGCACAGTGCTGAGCGCTGCCTGGTGCTGGGCACTCCTGCGCCCCTGGGGCCAGGCTGTCGCTCCCGTCCAGTGAGGAAGCCTCTGCCCTGCTGTCTGTACCTTGTCGGGGACAGTTCCTGAGTGTCCCCTCAGGGCATCCAGGTGACACCCTGACCTCATGGGGAGGCCGTCTCAAGCAGGGGGTAGTGGAGACATCATCTTCTGTTGACACCCAGAGGTGCCGCGTGTCTTCCATGAAGCCCCAGTGCCGGGGGCCCTGCACTGGTTTTTGAGATAATCCGTCTTCTCCTGGAGGAAAATGCGAGATCCACAGCTTTCTCTAGAAGACAGTCAGGGCCCCTTGAGTGGACCGAGCGCACCCTAAGCATCCATGAGGACCTGTAGCGCTGGCTGGAACAGGAGGGGCACAGATTCCTCTGGGAGTCATAAGCCCAACCCCCGGCCCCTCCAAGTGCAGCTGCGCAGACTTCCTGTCAACCCACCAGGCGCTGCAGTGCCTGAGCCGGAAGGCCAGGGAGCTCCGCACTGCCTGGGCCCTGCTGCTCTGCTCCTACAGTGCTGCAGCCACCCATGGCTGCCTCCGTGGGCTGGGGGAAAGCTTGGGGCTCTGGGCTCACTCCCCCTCCCCCGGTGGGTGGCTCCGTGGAGGTGAGCCATACTGTGTGCCATGGTGGCTGGGGAGGGTCGGGTGCAGGGCAGGCCTACTGGTGTGGCAGTGTCTGATTTGGTTTCTTGGCAACATAGAGAAAGTCTCAGAAGCAGAGACATCTTGGGCCCTATGGAAGTGGTCACTTCAGCTGTCATCACACCGGGCTGCAGAGGCAGCTTTGGGTCAGCTGGACAAAGTACTTCACGGGGACTCTTGGGCTCTGTGCTGCAGCTGCTGAGCCAGGCCTGTGCGGGTCCAGGCCCAGCTCCCTCCCAGACCGCCCAACGCCCTGGAGATGGCCCCTTTCTTCCATACTTGATTTCTCTGGTGTCCCCTATACTGGGTGAGTGTGGCACCTGTGCTAAGCCCTAGCAGCTGTGGCCTGTGACAGGGACAGAGAGAGGGTCACAACAGATAGTAGGGCCCCAGTGGAGGCCAGGTATACAGAAGTGACTCCTGGACTGGGCCGAGAGGGGGTGGGGGAGAGAGAGACAGAGAGAGAGAGAGAGAGAGAGAGAGAAGGAGAGACAGAGAGACAGAGAGAGAGAGACAGAGAGACAGAGAGAGAGACAGAGAGAGAGAGACAAGAGAGACAGAGAGAGAGACAGAGAGAGACAAGAGAGACAGACAGAGAGAGAGATAGAAGGAGAGACAGAGAGAAACAGAGACAGAGAGAGAGAGACTCAGAGAGGGACAGGGACAGGAGGACAGGTGGACACCATTGGTAAACCAGGCAGCAGTCTGCCCCACATGTCTCTAAATCGTGCTGCTGGCGAAGCCTCCACAGAGCCCCTCGGCTCCGGCTCCAGGTTGCCAGGCCAAGCAGGGAGACTCTGTTGCTGGGACTCATGGAGTCTCCCTGGGGGACTGCAGGGACATTGGTGGCACTGCTTGGAAAATGACGATGGAGTACAGCAGCCCCAGAGAAGGTGGTGGCAGGGAGAGGAGCCGATCACTCAGATACCACGTGTGGGCAGCTGCTGCCTCTGTGTCTTATTAATTTGTATCTCCTGCAAATATAAATTGGATAGAAGTCAGTTAAGACGGAGGAGGAAAGCACACAGGAATGGATTGGGGCCTAGAGGCTTAAATACTTCGGTCGATTTCATGACAGGAACACAGGGAAGAAAAACCTCACTCTAAAGGCCAACTCGGAAGCCAGATCGAAGCCAGGACTCTCCGTGGTGCTTGTGGCCATGGCTTTCGCTGCTGACTGTGCCTTGGGCAGGACGGGGCACTCCTCAGTGGTCAGGGGCTCCCCTCAGCGGGCCAGGTCCTCCCCAAGGGGCAGCTCTTCCTGCCGCGTGGCACATCTCTGCAAGCCCCTGCCTGGCTGCTCTCTTTGTCTCTGGTACGTGTCCTCACATAGAGCTGGATGGAGGTGCTCCACGCTCGGGGAGGCGTGCGTGTCCCGTGTGGCGGTCCACCCGCCCTGTGGCTCCTGGAGAGGACAGGGCCCCTCCACGTCTCTGAAGTCAGAGGCCCAGTAACATCCAGGCTCTGATGACTAAGGTGGGGGAGCCAATGGCCCTTCTAGGAAGATGCAGTCTCCATAATGAGGGACTGAGACAAGGCCAGGTGCCATTCACCTTAGTGGACTACGTAGTGCTCACAGTGGGCTTTGGGGCGGATGGCTGGGGCAGTGGAGTAAACAACCTCAGGCACACGGCGCTGGGAAGGGAATGGGCATGGCGCGTGCATGAGGGTGCTCACTGTCGTAGGAGGGGCACAGCCGTCCAGGGTCACGGCAGCCGGGCCAGGGTCAGGGAGGCCTGTGCCTTCTCTGGCCCAGGCTCGGGGTCTCTTGTGAGGAAGGCATCTCCAAGGAGGGATACAGGGCCATGCCGTGTCACCCAGACAGAAACAAGACCTGGGGAGCCGTGTTAAGCACAGCTGTGGTGTGATGTGGGGCATGCACTGAAGCGCCTCATCTTCAGATGGCTGTGTGTAGCGCTGTCATCCACCAGCTCTGCCCATCTCTCCTGACAGACTCTGGGCCCTGGACTCACTTCATGCTTTCTGGCACTGATTTCTCTCTGTGATTTTGTTAATCCACCTGCTGTGTACTTCCTGTGGCCACCAGAGTCAGGACACGCCATCCTCTCTCCAGGTCCTCCAGGGCTTTGTCTGGCTATACTTGTATTTCTGTTAGAGAAGAAATCAAGGAAGCACTAAGAGAGTTCTGACAATTATTCAGGGCCAGGTTTAGTGGCCTCAAGTTCGAGGCCAGCCTGGACTATGTAGTGAGTTTAAAGCCAGCCTGACTACAAAGTGAGACCCTGTCTCAAAAAAAAAAAAAAATTATTCAATAACTGGAGTGGATAGCTAACTGGTGGTCAACTTGTTATAGCCGGCTGAACTGAATCAGCCTGGTGTGAATGGCCCACCTGAGGGCTGTTGCCTACGGCTTAAGAGGCAGAACTGAGAAGCTGTCGATAGGCTATTTGGAGAGGCTGCTGGGGCTGATGGTTTTCTTGGGCTATTCTGCTGAGTGACCTTGCCGCATTGGCTTTCTCGATGGACTTGGCTGTTCTTGTTGGAGGAGGAGGAGCTGCGGACCTTCTTTATCACTGAGAATGGCGACAGTACATTTTGCAGGAGCTCTGGTCCTCACCTTGAGCATCACTCTTTTTTTTTTAAATTTTATTTATTTATTTATTTGTTTGCTTGTTGTGTTTGTTTGTTTCTTTTATTTATTCATTTTGTGGCTGGCTCAGCCTGCCCTGGTGGTGGCGCTGGCGCAGCATGTGGTGCCGGGGATTGAACTGCAGTCCCCGCAGTTGCCTGAGCCCTCCTGAGCAGGCGCTTTAGACCACTGAACCATCTCGCTGGCCCTTGAGCATCACTCTTGAGTCTGGAGCAGCTGGTGCCCTGCTCAGCCTCCTGGAGAAGCTTGTGGCATTGGCTTTCCTGCTGGGAACTCAGCTTTTCTCATCCCTGGAGGAGCTTGGGACCTCACTGTCACTGAGGACGGCTGTGGTAATTTCAGGGGAGCTCCAGTGCTTACCTTGAGCGTTGCTTCCCAGCTCCAGTACAGACCCCTCCGCTGCTGGCACAGACTTCCTAGCTTCTGCCCCTGACCTCGGGGCCTTCCCAGCGCAGATCCGTGAAGCAGGCCTGCGTGAGGCATTCTCACGGGCTGTAGGCCTCTAGCTGGACTAGTGGGAGGCATTGTCGTGGGCTCTGGGTCTTCGGCTGGCCTCGTGCAGGCTGTTAGGACCCAGGCCCTCCGCTGGATTCCTTGGTCTTTAGTGTGTGGACAGATTTCCTGTATTCTCTCTATATGATTCTTTGGGGATTCATTATAAATAATCTTATAAAACGTGTCCTGTATTATATTGTTTCCCAAACCATGACAGTAATCCTGGTGCAGCCTACCACAGCCTGGGGGGCACAGTCGAAACAGTCCTGGGAGGGAAGTGTACGGCTCTCAATGCCCATTTCACATAAACAGAGTGAGGCCATGTCAACAGCCTCAGAGCTGAGAACAGAGCATCTCAGTGTCAAGAGCCACCCAAATCCAAAGCCAGTACAGGGCCAGCAGGGCTTCAGTTCCATTTCTAAGTGGGGCACACGTCTTCAAATCTGCTGCATCCATTTGTTGGTGCCAAGTGGAGTCCTTGGGTGTTCTAGAGACAGGACTGTGTATCTGCGTGACTATGCCCCTGTGGCCCAGGTGGCTTCATTCTCTGGCCTCGCAGCCTGGCTGGACTCCAGGTCACTGTCCAGGGCAGGCCAGGGCCAACACATCCCATCGGACACCTGGGGGAGGTAGCCCAGTTTCCCACGTGCTGGCAACACCCAGCCAGGGAGTCCGGGTGCCCCCTGTCAGGAGAACTTCCTTCCTTTTTCATTCAAAACTCACTGAACACTTTCGTGATAAAGGACAGTGGGTTTTGCTGAGTGCTTTGTCTGCCACTTTTGGAATCATACTGGTTTTTGTCCTCTGTTCTGTGGATGCAGAGTCCTACCTTGATTGATTTTCAGATGTTAAGCCATTTCCTCCCTGGTGCAAACCCTTCCTCGTCGAAGGTTGCAACCCTCTGTATATGCTGCTGGGCCTGGCTTGCCAGCGTTGCATCAGGGAGTTTTACATCTATACTGGCAGAGTATTGACTGGTAGTTTCCTTGTGGTGCTTTTGTCTGGTTTTGGAATCAGTTAATTGTGCCCTCTGAGAATAAGTGGGGAATCTTCCCTCCTCCTCTATTTGAAAGTTTGTGGAGATTGATGTTAACTTCTCCTTTAAATGTTTGGCAAAATCTGCTCTGCAAGACGGTCTGGACCTGTCTTTTTTTTTTGCTGGGAATTGAACTCAGGACCTCGTGCTTGCCAGGCAGGCGCTGTGCTGCTGAGCTGTGTCCCAGCCCCAGGACCTGTGTTTTCTTTGAGGGGAATTTTAGATTGTGAGCTCTGCATTTGCTGGAGGTCTCCCCCTGTCCCCGCTTCTTGCACAGCCTCAGTTTTGTCTGTTGCTGAGAACGCGCCTGCTTTACCTGAGCTAAGCATTTGTTTGCACGCAGTGACCCACGGCTCTGCCCATGATTTTGCTGCCGTTTCTGAAATACCAGCCGCGAGTTCCTGCTGCTGCTCTTGGTGTGGGCAGCTTGCGTCCTCTTCCGTTTCTTGGTCAGTCTAAATGTCACCTTTGTTGATCTTCTCAAAGAAGCAGCTTCCGGTTTCACCGATTTCCTCCGCTGTTTTTCTAGCCTCTGGCTCACTACACCTCATCTGAGCATTTACTTCCTTCCGTTTGCTTTGGCGTTGGTGGCTCCTATTTTTCTAGTTTCTTAAGGCGCAGGGAGGAGCTACTGCTTGGAAATTCTTCCTCCCATTTTCCTATCAGCGTTCATGGTCGTAAAAGTTAGTGTTATGGTTTATGTCTAATTGTCCCCTCAAAGCCTCAGGCAATCATGGGGCGGGGACTTCCAGAGTTTGAGAGTTGAGTCATGATCCACTGGGATTATATGTTTTAGTACTGATGGGATCACGGGTCTGAGTACTTCTGGGATTATTGGTGTGACCTAAGGTGGATGAGCTGAAGCAGAGAGCCTGAATGTGATATAAAGAGAGACAGAGACAGACTCAAGCTGTTGCTCTCTATTTCCCTGATTGTTCTGTTGCCTCTGTCACCATATTGTCACTGTTCCGCCGCCATGAACTGCTTGCTCTCTGTCATGTGCCTCTCTGCCTTGGAGCTGGCTGAATGTGGACTGAAACCTCCAGTAACTGTGAGCTAAATAAACCTTTCCTTCCTTCATTTTGAGTGTCGAGTATTTGTCCCAGCAGCAATAAAAGAGTAACTAAGACAGCCAGACAGCAAAGCTTTCACTGTGTCATAACAAACTTTTTGGTATGCCGTGCTTTCATTTTCACTCCTATCAAGACACTTTATAATCCCTTTGCTTTTTCTTTACTGTTTTATTATTCTTTATTGGTCACATATACATCTGCAGGGCACTTGCCTGGCAAGGCAAGGTACTGAGTTCGAGACCCAGTACCTTCTCCCCCAAAAGTATATTGCTGAATTTCTGGGTTTCAGAAACTCCCTTTTGTGGTTGATGTCTGTTGAACTCTGTTTTCCTTGAGGACCGTGCCACTTGCCTTCAGGCGCGGCCACAGGTGGTGCTCGGACAGGGCTGAATGTCCTGCGGCTTAGGCCAAGGGTGCGGCAGCTCCTCACTTCCCAGCTCTCCCTTCCTGTCTGGCTCTGAGCACTATCACCTCCAGCTATGCAGGCAGTGCTTCCTCAGAGTACAGTTTGACATTTATCTGTTCAGATCATTTTGTGTTTAAAGTAAACAGGGGCGGGGAAGATAGCTCAGGGGGCACCTGCCTGGCAAGTGCAACGTCCTGAATTTGATCCTTGGTTCCACAAAATAAATAAATAAATAAATAAATAAATAAATAAATAAATAAAGTAAGTAAGTAAGTAAGTAAGCCGCCTGCAGGGGTGTGCCGCCAGCCCCCTGCTCGCTCTGGGCGCTGTTGCTGTGGGTGTGGTCTCCCCTGCCTGCTCTCCCCTCTGCCTGTGCAGGAGGTAGTGTGGCTGTGTTCCCGTCCCAGCAGTGCAGAAAGTGTGCAGTGCTCTTCCTAAAGAGCTTGTGGGGGTGGAGGTGGGGGTGGGAGTGGGGGAGGGGGTGAGGGAGTGGGGGGTGGGAGGGCCGGGCTGTCAGCAGGTGCTTCGCCCTTGCACTGGCTCCTGCACTGCCCTGCCTCCCTCCCCACTTTCCTAGTTAGGCTGAGCCTGGCTGTGGCCAGCTAAGTGCGCTTGGCCTAGGCCTGGAACCTTCGCATTTGTGGCCAATACTTCTCCCAGGCGCTGCTGCCCCTGCTCTCCCTCCAGGGTGCCCTGTGCGACTACCCGGATCTTGAGGGTGTCCACAGTCTCTGGCCTCTGCACGCTTGAATTCAGCGCTGTGTTGCTCTGCATACTCCGTAGCTGCAATGGAACCATTTTTAGTTTTTCCTTTTTTATCTTTTTTTTGCGGGACCAGGGTTTGAACTCACAACCTTGCATTTGCCAGGCAGGCACTTGTGCCATGGAGCTATCTACCTAGCCCCCATTTTTGTATCTATAGCATTTCTCTCCTACCAGTCTAGAGTTGTCTGAGCTTCTCTAGTGAATTTTTCCAACTCCAAAATTAGTGATTTTATTTATTTACTGATGTATCGATTTATTTGTGAAACAGGGTCTTCGGGCATAGTTCAGGCTGGCCTTGAACTCTTATGTAGCCCAAACTCATGGCCATCCTGCCTCAGCCTCCTGAGTGCTGGGATAACAGGCATGAGCTTTTGATATTTAAAAGCAGAATTGCACTGTTCTGTATATGTTTGCAGCAGGTGGTTCTTGTGTTAGTTCTGGGAACAGTTTCTCTGGGTCTGGGGAGTGAGTGTGTGACCACTGATGAGAGACCCTGCCAAAAGTTCCATGTTGCAGGGTGGCAGAGTCTGTACGGACTGGCCTGGCCCCCTGGGTGCAACCACATTTCTTAACTCATTGCAGGCCTCATTTCGCTTCAAAACTGGATAATTAAGATTACACAAATACTTGCCAGCCTTGCCCCTGGGGCATGCTGAGACTCTGATTGAGACTGGGTGTGGAACTTGTAATCCCAGTGCTTGGGGCGCTGAAAACAGGAGAATCACTAAGAGGCCAATCTACATAGTGAGACCTGTCCTAAATTCATAAAAAAAAAAATTCTGCACATGATCAACGTTATTAAGATGTATGTGGAGGGCAGCTTCCAGTCTCTGGCGTTGACTGGTCAGGCTGCTGGCTCTTCCACGTCTCAGGTCTTTCTGGTTCCTTGGGGCTTGGTTAACCTTCAATACGGGAAGTTGGAACTCTCTGGGCTGGCTGAGGGCTGGTGGCCAGGTGTGGGGTGTGGCTTAGGAGCTCCCCACTCGGCTGGCTGGCCGGCCCGTGGCTCCATGAAGTGGCTTGACCTTGCCAGGCCTGGACACAGCATCTGCATTTCCAGGGCGGTGTGGCTCAGAGCCGGGCATGCAGGGTCTTCCAGGGCCTCCCACTCTAGGCCCTGAGTCCAGCTACTGAGGGTTGCTGTGCTCTCTTTCGTTGTGTGTGGGCGCTTCGGCACCCTCTCTTCTGCAGCTCTCAGCTGGCTGCCCATGGAGAGAGGTGAGATCCCCAGCACTGTCCGGGTACGGTTCCTGCTGGAGGGCAGGGGTCTCCTGGCCCTGGAGCCCACCCAGGTCTCGAGTGGCACCCACACCACTTTTCCCAGGGCCTCTGCTCGGGCCCTCCCCGGGCCTGGTGAGCAACTCTTGGCCCAGTCTTTCCCTCAGCAGCCTCGAACTCGAGTCCAGAGTGGGGCTACCCTCTGGGAGTGCCCAGACTCGGCCTGGGTCCAAATGCAACTCCTGGTGGGGCTGGGAGTGGAGCCAAGCTAGGGAGTGGGGAGTGTGACTGTGATGAATCACAAACGCACACTGACTGATGGAAGAGCCCCTCCCCCAATGGAAAGGTGTTCTTCCTGAATCTGGTCCCTAGGGCTGAGGGGTTGGGTTGGACTACTACTCTAGCTGGCATGGAGAAACCTGGGTCCCAGGTGAGTGCTCTCTAGGGAAGCGTGGGCCCGTGTCAGGGTCTCACAGCTGATGTGGGATGGGTGGGGGACCCCCAGGGCCATGCTGGCCCCCGAGTCCAAGCTGCTGGGCTGGCACCATGCCTGCTGGATTGCTGGCCCAGAATTCCTGGCTACAGCTGCTGCTCTGTAGGGCAGGGGATTGAACCCAGGGCTCTGCACTAGAGGATATCCCAGGCTCTTCAGGGTGTTTTTATTTCATGACAGGGTCTTACTGAGTCACTGAACTGCTTTGGTGAAGCTCCATCTGTGATCATCCTGCCCCAGCCTCCCCGAGTTTTAGGATAACAGGTGTGTGCTGTCAAAGGCTGATTTGTGTGGGGTGAGATTGGGTGTGCAGTAGGGTGGTGGGGGTGGGGTTACCTCCTGTAGACCTGAGTTTGCGCCAATCTGGGTCTCTGATAAGGGACTGAAGCGAGGACACCGTATGTTGGCTTTGGAATCAGGGGCTCCACCCACCGCCTGGCCATGCATCCTGTCACACGCTGGTAACAGTCACAACCCCCCATCCCGGAGTGGCTCCGCCCAATGGACAGGCTACCCTGATGCTGCCAGCCCCATGGGCTCTGGTCAGGCTGCCCAGCTCCCTAGACCCAACCTGGAGGACAGCTGGTGGCAGGGACATAGGTCACTTGGGTCCCAGTGTCCTTTCCCTAACTGGAAAGCTTCCGTTGATTTTACTCATGACCAACCTTCTACCATAGAGTACTGAAGGTTTTTTATTGGTGTTCATCTGAGCATTTCTATGCCTTTATGTCTACACGTTCTATGCGCAGGGTAATTTTCTGCCCAAGTATATAAAAGAGCTCTGTGGATGTGAAGGGAAAAGCAGGGGCCTAAACCAGGCATCGCATCGAGGATTGGCGAGAGAGGAACTTTTCAAGGTCTCATGATGCCACCCAACATCTGGCAGTGTGACGTTGTAGGTTTGACTACATTGAATGTCTCCAAGGTTGTTGGCATCAATTATGACGGGGGCCTCGTGTTCACCTGTTAGGGCCTCAGGGTCCTCAGAGTTAGAACAAAGTAGGACAAAGGTCACAAAGCCTTGGTGCACCTGGGCAGGCTCAGCAGAACCCAGCTCCGGTGTTTCCTCCTAAAGAAGCAGCGCGAAATCACGGTGCCTGGGTGGGACATCTCAGTATTCATCAGTGACCTGGATCACTGAAGGGAAATAAGCTTGGCAAGTGAGATGGGTGTTTGTGAATAAACACTCAGTGCAATTAAAAATTTAAAGTTGTACAAAGTGGTAGACGTTCTGAAATGCACGCGTCATTTTTCCAAGTTAGAATACTAAGTTAGAATACTAAGACCCAGGTGAGCCTATGCAATGTGTGTGTTCACAAAACTCAAGTAGGCCAGGAGTGGTGGTGCCCACTGTAATTCCAGCAGCACTCAGGAGGCTGAGACAGGAGGACTGTTGTGACTTGGGGGCCCAACAAAGTGAGTTCAAAGCCAGCCTGAAGTGCATAGTCTCAAAAAGACACACACACATGCAAGTTGTGAGAAAATGGTAAGCAGTCCAGACCACTTACTTTCCAGGTTTTTCTGGACACCAAGAATTAAGGTTACGAGGTGTCATAGTTTGGGATTTGTACAAGGGGAACAATATAATACTGGACACATTTTATAAGATTATTTTATCATGAATCACTTGAAGAATCATGCACAAAGAGTGCAGGAAATCTACCCACACACTAAAGACCAAAGTATACAGCTGAGGGCCTGGATCGTGATATCCTGCCAGGGTCCAGCTGAAGACCCAGAGTCCATAACAATGCCTCCCATGAGTCCAACTGGAGGCCCAGAGCCCATGACAACATCTCATGCAGGCCCGCTTCTGTGCTGGGAAGGCCCAGAGGTCAGGAGTGGAAGCTAGAAAGTCTATGCCAGCAGATGAAGGCTGTGTGCTAGCAGGCTGAGGGAGTGGGGGTGGGGCAGTCAGCCCTGGAGCTGGGAAGTAACACTCAAAGCAAGAACCAGAGCTCCCCAGAAAAGTATCACAGCCATCCTTGCAACGGTGAGGTCCCGAGCTCTTCTGACTGTGAGCAAAGCCAAGTTCCCATCAGGAAAGCCAATGCGACAAGCTTCTCCAGGAGATTGAACAGTGCACTATCTTCCCGTCCAGAGCCAGGAAGCGATGCTCAAGATGAGGACCAGAGGTCTCCCAAAACACACTGCAGCCGTTCTCAGGGACAACAAGGTCCCAGGTTCCTCCTCTGAGGAGAAGAGCTATGTTCATCAGGAAAGCCAGCATGACAGGGTCACTCAGCAGAATAGCCCTAGACCGCGCAGCTTCCACCAGCTCCCCTCAACCTCTCTGACAGCTTCCCTAATGGCTTCCCATCAGCTTCCCCAGTTCTGCCTCTCATGCTGCTGGCAGCGATCCTCGCGTGGGCCTCCTGTGCCCAGCACCACTGGTTCAGTTCAGCTGTGTAACAAGTTGACAGCAGTTGGCAATCCACTACACTGAGAATTCACGTTCTAATTAACATCTGCAATTTTACATATGAAAAGGTAATATGTATTTTTGGCAAGAACTGTAAGAAAAAAAAAGCTATGAGTTAAAATAAAATTTCTGTCCTACAGTGAAATGACCACATTGTTTCATAAATAAACATAAGAAAAAAACTAAAAGGTTAAAGCAAATTGTGACGTAAGTTTTATAAAAAATGGACCACATGAAAATTAGATAAAATTAAGTTGGCCAAAAATTAAAGGATATTATACCTTTCTAAAATATTAAATACAACAGATTTTGGTTTTTGTTTTTTGAGACCAGGTCTTATTATGTCACCCAGGCTGGTGTTGAATGCACAGCAATTCTCCTGCCTCAGCCTCTGGAGTGCTGGGGTCTCATGTGGGCTCCACCACACTTGGCGAGATTGGCTGCACTGCAAAGTGTGTTGTGCACTGCAGCCTCCCGGCGTGACGAGCGCTCCAGCTCTTCCTACTACATGAGGTGCTCCGTGGATCCAGGTGACGCTGGCAGGTCCTGCTCCTGAGTCACATGCTCTACACACTGCTGGCCTCTGGGTGGCTTTGGTATAGGGTCTAACTATGCAGCTCAGACTACCAGTGATCCTCCTGTTTTCAGCCTCCCCAGCGCTGGGCTTACAGGCATGCGCCACTATGCCTGGTCTGGGTGGCCAGCTCTGTGCACCCCGGGGTGGGGCTGGCATAGCATATGCTGCCAGGGATTGAACCCCAGTCACTGTGCTCGCCTGAGCAGGTGCTCAGTCCACTGAGCTATCTCACCAGCCCTTCAGGGGCTTTTTCTGTACTGAACTGACTTCCAGGGACTTCCCCAGCAAGGTGACCCCAGTAGGGGCTTTTCTTTACCCCCTAGCAACAGATTGAAGGTATTTGGCCAGATAATTTCCTTTATTTTTATGTTTTTATTTACAGCAGCTTGTTTAAAGTACTCAGTTATTGCACTCACCATGGGAGTTGGCAAGGTACACAACCCATCTCCATTCCCTGCACATACACACACACACACGCACACACATACACACACACACACACACACACACACAGAAAATCTCCTTCCCTTTCACAAACAATGAACCTCCCTGCTTCCTGGTCCTGGTGTCTTTTATTTTACTCTTTAATTTATTTACGCTTTGGGTGTCTGAAAGAAGAGAACCCCTGTGATGCTCAAGCTTGCATGTCTCATATAGCCACATAATGTCGTGGTCCGTGGTGCATCCATCCCTTTGCCTATAAATGACTCGCCACGTCCATGGGGTGCAGATGTCACATTTGCTCTCCTCACTCAGTTGCCCAGATAATTTCTGTCTTCGTGTTGTCTTTATCAGGGTTTTCATTGTGCTGCAAGACTGAGCCCTGAGAGACCTATGTGTTCCTAAGTCTAATTACATTTGAAAGCTTGAATTTATCACTCTGGTTAATGGAATGACTGCTATTTCACAGTGACCTGTGATCTCATTTTGATCAAATATTATAAAACTCTTGACATCTTTGGCAAGCCTCCTCAGGGTCAAGGTTTTAAACTGAATCTTTTTGACCTATGGAAACTGTGATTTCTTGCTTGGTCCCTGGAGGAGCTCAAAAGCTGGCACTCTGGTTATCCGGGACTTGTGCACACACAGCCTGGCTAGGCGTGGTGTGGCATACATGGAACGTGTTGCCGAGAGTAAGGGCTTCACTAACTTGCGCTTCACTGGTGGTCTTGATGTGGATACTTCAAAGAGGACCCAGCTCTTATGAGAGCCTGAGGTCAGGTGTGAAGCTGTGTGTCATGGCTGTGGTCACTCAAGATGCCCTCTGCATGGGAACAGCCATGCCTGTGTGCCACCTGGCCACCTCTGGTAGGGTGGTAACTGCTGGCTGAGTGTTTGTCTGTGTAGTGGTTGATATGTTGTGTCAACTTGGCTGGGTGACTCAGCGTCCTGGCTCACTGTTGGTGGGAGTCCTGCCCCGGGGTACAATTGATTCCTCCCTGGAGCAGAATCAGGGCCTGCCTAGGATATGATTGGCTCCTCTCTAGAGCAGGATCAAGGGCCCATGCTGGGGTATGATTGGAGCACAGAGACTTTCTAGAGGGCTGAGGAAGGAGTCAAGGCGTCACTTCCTCGGAGAAGCTTCAGTCTTCACAGTTGGCCTGGACTTCATCGTCTGGCTTGCAGCGCAGACTCTTCAGCCTCCAGCTTGGATCTTTCGCCATCCGTTGCAGACTCTTCAGCGTCCATCACAGACACTTCAGTCTTCCATCACAGACCCATCAGCTGATGGATAGAGACTTATATGGAGCACTGCAGTGAGTTTCAGACCTCAGGACTGAATTCTCCAGTCCGGAGTGTGCAGACGCCCTCTGCACACTTCCTCATCTGACTCTATGGCTGACTATTGTAAGCCAATCTTATAATTCCTTATATAGATTGTATATTTTGTGTTAATATCCATTCCTTATATTTTTCTGTTCTTCTAAGTAAAACCCTGACCAATACAGTCTGTCTCATCTATCGCCTGCAGTTTGGATTCTCCTGTGATGGCCTTTCAATCAGATGCATAAAACTCAGAGAAGCTCACTCGAATGCAGACTTCTCAGCCAATAAAAATTGCACTTTGAGCCAGGCACAGTGGCACGTGATGGTGTGCCCAGGCTTCAGGAGGCAGATCCATCCACAAGCTCAGGAGTTCAAGGTCAGCATGAGTACTGGAGGGAGGCCTGATTTTAAAAAGCTATTATTTCTGTAGTGAGCTGCAGGAGACAGGCCCTCCGGCATTGAGCTCTCTGCTCGGACGCTGCTGTAAGGACACGGGGGCATGCACAGGGCCAGCCACCCTTCTCTCCCGCATTGTGCTGCTCTGACCGCACCTCCTGGATCTGCTCTGGGAGAAGCTGCCCCTGCTGCCTGGGCTAGAACCCCGCAGGTGCTCATTCGCCCACTGGGGCAGGCGGCAGGTGCTGCAGGATACAGGTCCAGGACGCCTGCGCCAGGCCGGCTCTTGTCCTTCGCGTTAGTCTCTCCTGCAGGCCTGGGTTAGCTGGAAAGGCATGGCTTCGGTTTCTACTTCCCAACATAAGCCAAAGGGGGAAACTGAAGGAATGGTTGGATTTGTTACCAAAATCCCGATGTTCATGGTGCACGTGAGCGCCCCACTCACCCCACAGCAGGACTTCCCTGCTCCCCACAGATCTGTTCATTGTGCTTGTATAACGGGCCCTTCTGTGGCGTTGGGCTTCTGGTTCACACCCTCACTCTGCAGCTTCCAACACGTAAGAGCTAGGTGATAGATGATAGATAGATAGATAGATAGATAGATACATAGACAGATAGATAGATGATAGGTAGATAGGTAGATGATAGATGATTGATAGATAGGTGATAGAAGATAGATAATAGGTAGATGGTAGATAATAGATGGTAGATGATTGGTCAATAGATGATAGATGACAGAGAGACGATAGATAACAGATAGAGTTAGGACACACAGGAGTCAAAGGGTTCCATCCCCATTTCACCTACTGCTGACCCCCAGTTAAAGCCATGAAGCCTCAGGACCCTTCCTGGGTTTTCCTCACTCACGTGGCTTTGGGCAGCAGCCGGCTGTGTGCTCCCTGCCCGCTGGCTGTGGTGCTGTCTGTGTAATTGTCAACATGGGTCAACACACAGGGGCGAGCTTTCTAGCAAAGTGCTGACCCGGTTGTACAAGATGAAATACATCCACGCCACTTGGGCCAACGGGCCTCCTGGCATGTGTGGGTTTTGCCCTCTGTCTCTCCGGTCACCTCTGAGGCCAGGTCCATGGTGCCGACAGAGTGGGATCCTGTTGCGGTCCTGAAGCTCTGTCCTTGTCATCTGTTTCTTCCTTTAGAATAACTTGGGCCAGTGCCGTGAGTGTGTTGTCGTGGCCGACTGGACGAAGAGCGCAGGACTCGATGCCTGATTCTGAGCAGATGTAGCCCAAGCTTTTCTTCCTATCCCCCTGGCCTCTTCGGCACTGGCTGGCTGGGGCCCCTGATGTTGCCTGTCACCCTGCCCACACATGGGTCCAGCTCCATGCAGGCCGAGTCTAGCTCAGTGCCATGAGGCAGTTGAGGATAACTCATGTTGATCTCTGCAAAATGGTGTCCCTGCGGTCACACAGTGTGGGACCAGAGCCAGGAAAACCCATGAGTCAGGATTGTGGATTCCAGAGAGTCCGTCCTGGCTTCAAGGCTGTCCGTCTGCACTCTGCCAGCCAGAATCTCCGATACCTCTGCTCCCTCGCTACTGTGGCCCTCAGCCTTGCCTGCCACCTCCCGTGAGCCCGAGAGCACCCCTTGGAGTGCATCCTGGGCATTTTTGTGTCCTCTCAAGTTCCCAATCTTTGTCTTTCGTCACTGCAGGGCCACCGAGGACTGTCAGTGTGCATGCCTCATAGAGCGACCCCGGCCTGTGTTCACTCACACATCTGGCCACCGTGGTTGGAGATTCGTCCTGTTTCTGTTTGCCCTGGACCAGGCCTGGACTCCACACCCCTGGGTTGTTGACAGACAGGGCCTCAGGTTTTTACACTGCCCAGCATAAGTGTAAGCACATGAAAAGCACTTTTTGGAAATCAAGGCACTCGTGGGTGGCCATGGGCATGACCAATAGGTTCATTTGATGCTTACTGTCTGTTGGAGAGGGGGTGATACCTGCAACCCAGGCCTCCTGAGCAAGGCCAGGGGCAAAGCAGCTGCACTCCACAGGCTGCCCACTGCTGCCTATGCTCCATCCCCACACCTCACTAGGCCTGCTTGTCACAGCCCTGAAGCAGACTGTGGGCAGCCTTAGAGCTCGGAGTGGAGTGCCTGCCAAGGCTGTAGCTGGCTGAGCCAGCAGGGAGCTGCATGATTGGTGCCCAGGCTGGGGCTCCCCAGGGCTAAGGAGCTGTGCTCAGTGAGGCTCAGGTGCTTCAGCTTGCGGTGGGGTCCCCAGAGAAAGGCACTGGGCTGGGTGACCCAGAGCGGCCAGCTGGACACCTCTCCCTTCTCACCTCACTGTCCCTGAGGAGCTACAGCAAATCCTGCAGCGGCCCTGGTGTGGGGTCCTCCTTAGGAAAGCTACCTTGCGATGGGGGTGGTGGCTGCGTGTCAGCACATAGGTGCATGCTGGTCACAACCGCAGCAGATGTGCACACACCTTATAGTGCAAACAGATGTGTGCATGTACATAGGTACGCATGCACATCACATACATGTACAAGGGCACATAATCACACATGCAAGTAGATGAACACCTGTGCACATAAGTCCAGATATACACATGTGACACAGGCAGGCACACATCACATGTGTGTACAGAGACACATATCAGACACATGTGCAAGCACACACCTGCATGTACACACGCACACACATATCCAGATGCACACCAGTGATGCACATCACATGTGCAAACAGCTGTGTGCACTCCACACATGCACACACACACAGGTGCACACACAGTTGTCTGTACTATGCACACATAGAAGCGTTGTGTGTCACACATGCTTGGACACAGAGGCGCACCACACCCAGGCACTCTTGCGCATGACATGCGCACATGGGCACACACGCCAGCTGCAGATTCAGGTGGCCTGAGCTGGGAACTCCGGGGAGCTCTTCTCCAGTATCTGGTTGGTCACTGGGACGACAGGGTCATGAGTCAGTGGCCTGCCACCTGGCCCTGTGTGGACTGCTCAGCTGTGCAGAGCCTGCCTGGGCAGCCAGCGCCCAGCACTCTGTTTCGCTGGCGCTGGAGGAGCTGGTGCTGTGGCCCTCCCTGTTCCTAGCAGCACCTGGCGGGGCTGAGCAGCATGAGTCCCCAGCACGGCCTCCGTGGCTGGTGAGCCCGGACCCTGGTGCAGGCTCAGCATAAGTAGAGCCCAGGCTGCTCTGAGCACCGCAGCCTCCGTCCATCTCCTTGTCACTTTCCCTTAATTACTTTCGTCAGGAGCCCGTGAACTGTGTCCTCCATCTCGACTGGGCCAATTGGCTTTGGGCCTAAGTAAAGATGGGCCTCGGGCAGTGGGGCTCCCTCCACCTTGGCACTAATTAGGCAGGGGCTGGAGGCTGACCCTGTGCCCCGAGTCCTGCTGCCGGCGGAGCTGCCTGCTGCAGGTGTCGCGCTGTCTGTCTCCAGTCCTCAAGCGACTGAAGCTGGGAAGTGGTACCAAATGATGCTTCTGCCAATTATGCTGAAAGCCAGGCTAGGAGGGGTGCGTGGAGGAGTGGAGCGACAAACACACCATTCTCCAGGTGCCCGAGAGGAAGCCAGAAGAGGTGCGAGGTGGTAATCATTTGAGGAGAAATATCAGCTCAGTCCATGTGTGCCCCACTCTCACTGGAGACAGAAGAGAAGCACTTGCTCGGTTTCTCTGTGATGCCGTTGAATTTCTCTTAGGAGCTCAGCTTCACCTGGAAAGCGGAGCTACGCACAGGCAATTCAGACCGCAGGTCAGTGCCCGAGGGTTAGCGCAAGCGGGGCTGTGCTGCGCCACAGTAATGACCCCCTCAACTCGTTGGCCTGCGGCGCTGTTGTCTTCTTGTGGCACTCCTCCCTCCATGGGTGTGCAGGAGGCCAGATCTGTTCTAGAGAGGATTCCAGTGAGGAGCGCACACTCTGATTCTCAGGTGGAGAGAAAGAGCTTGGCCCAAACCAAGTGCCTTCCACTAAGATGAGACCAGGGTCCCCCAATTCTTATGCCAGAGAGGGGGAGAGAGAGAGAGGGGAGAGAGAGAGAGAGAGAGAGAGAGAGAGAGAGAGAGAGAGAGAGA
>PVKN010005694.1:0-30149 GCA_004027915.1 Capromys pilorides | reverse complement strand
GTTCACAATGCTCACTGTCAGCATGCACTTGGTATTTGACTTGAAAATGTTGTGTAACATTTTTTGAACCCCTAGGCATCAGGCAATTTGCTCTGTCATAGAACAGCTATCACATTTTCTAATGTATAGACATGCTCCAAAAGGGTGAAATTGAAAACTAAAAACTGTGTTATTAAAACATAAAGATGCTAACAAGCAAAAAACATAAAAAAAAAAAAATAAAAAAAACAGTAATGGCAAGCTTTTTCAAGCTTTTGACAGTAAAAACAGCCTGTGGCAGCATGTATACCATAGGTTCACCACCGCTGACCTAGAATATATAAAGAACTGAAAAAAAAGTAGATCTCCCAAGATAAAAGACCCAATCAAAAAATGAGGGGGCCAGGAAGATAGCTCAGTGGAATAAATGCTTGTCTGGCAAGCGCAAGGTCCTGAGTTCAATCCCTGATACCACCAAAAAATAAAAAATAAAAATAAATACTTCTGGAAAGAGTAACCAATATATACCTGAAAAATTGTTGAAAAAAATGCAAAAGCCCAACATTCATAAGAGAAGTGTGTATTGTCGAGTATGTATTATGGAACTGAAAAAACACTAAATGACTTATGCATGTCTGAATGTTTTAAATTTAAATTTTTGGAGAACTGGCAATGTTGTATAATAGTATAGGAGCTTGAATATTGTGTTTAAATATTAGAAAATGTTAAAAAGTTCCAGAGTACTAGAAAACCTATCACTAAAAAAGATACTAGTTACAGATATTATTTCTAGTACTAGATTCTGAAATCTCTAGTAATCAGAATAAATGGAATTAAATGTTCTGAGAAGACAGTGCCAGTAAGCTTATAAAGTAGGGTGATTTTGTTATGCACCATGGTCTTATTTTGGGAAATGAAATATCTTACCATCTGCTGATAGAAA
The DNA here is from genome assembly GCA_004027915.1 of Capromys pilorides. Classification (NCBI taxonomy): domain Eukaryota; kingdom Metazoa; phylum Chordata; class Mammalia; order Rodentia; family Capromyidae; genus Capromys; species Capromys pilorides. Next base: position 29,227 of record PVKN010005694.1, on the reverse strand, counting down.
TAATGAGGAGAGAGATGGGGGAGATTTGGGGTAGTTTTGATTCTGATGTGACTAGTAGTATAAACTAAAAAGCTCTCTTTTGGAAGATTATGGAGCATGAAAGTTAAAGCAGCTGCTTCCTTATTGAATTTGCTTATTCCGTAAGGAGCACCAGAGAAAACATGGCCAGGATCCTAAAAGGGCTGTTACCCATATGCCTCTTAAAAACAGAAGTGAGCAGCAGCTGGTTTAGGAAAATGCCTGGTAGCTGACTTGGGGGTGAGCTTTAAGCCCCTCTTTTTCTTTTTTATTTATTATGTGCTGCGAATCAAATTCAGGACTTTTTGCTTGCTAGGGAGGCATTTATGCTGCTGAGCTGTCTCCCCAGCCCTAAGCACATCTTTGGTCATTGCAGTTCTGGAGAGGAGAGCAGGCCTGTAGAGCCTTGAATCATTACTTTTTCAATTTCATCCAAGACAACATTTATTCTATGGGGGCCAGGGAGATAGCTCCGTAGCACAGCGCCTGTCTGGCAAGTACAAGGTTGTGAGTTCGAACCCTGGTCCTGCCAAAAAAAAAAAAAAAATTATTCTAAGATTTATAGGACTCAAGCAGCAGCATCTCATCCCAATCCTTGTTGTTTACATCAGCAGCAATTAGGATTTCATTTATTGATCCCTTATTGCTGCCTCTCTATCTTCTTTTTCATGTTTTTTGACACTTAGGACATTGTGATGGCTGAGCATCAGGATGTTAACAGGGGCAAGAGGCACTGAATAGATTCTGCACAATAGAAGTCATCTCTGAGCAAGATCACAGTGCTGTGGGGGCTAAGAGAAGGAAGAGAGCCTGGGTGCCCGCAAAGGTGAAAGCAGAACAGAGGCTATTCATTAAATCAGCTTACTTCTGAGGAGGAAAGATCTACCTCTCATTTTCTGGAAGAAAGTAATTTGTGGTAGTCTTGTGAACTTTCTAACTCCATGCCAGAGGCTAGTTACTAGCAGAACCGATGGAAGTCTATTTTGATCTACTCATCTTTTTTTCATTCTTCACATATGAACCTGCTTTTAAAAGGGAAACTTTGTTCATTCTTTTAGATGAGAAAACATATTCCAGCCTCTGCTCCAATTCTTTTGTTCTTAGTAGAAAGTGTCATGGATATTAAGGTTGAGAATAGTGGGTACTGTCCTGATTCATAATGCAGGAATTTTCTCTATTGACTGCTATCTATTCAGGAAGATCTCTTATCAGTGAAGTGATTTGTAAGATGATTCTTCCTTTGTTCAACGGTCTTCTTATTCTGCATTTGATCTGCTTAATGGCCACTGAAGTTCTACTAATGTGGAAGCTGAAAGGCGATTCCAGCCTCTTGCTTGATTGACTGCTCCTGTCATTGTTGTTTTCAGGGCGGGGCGCTGTAGAATCAGAGACTGGCTCAGCAGGCTGAATGCACGTAGCCATGCTAACCTCTCTCAGTGCCTTCCTGTGGTTGTTTCTTTAAAAATCTAAAACAAAAGCAAGACTCCCTGGGACGCTGATGTACTTGAGTTTGTTATTGCTTGCTGTTGCTTCACCTTTCCTTCCATGTCTTGCTCTCCTGCTTCCTAATGCCTGAGCAGACTGCATCGTCAGAGCGCCGAGGAGAGTGGGAAATCCAGCCCAGCCGGCAGACCAGTACCTCATACCTGACGTCTCACTTGGCCGCAGACCGCCATGGGGGTTCAGTGCAGGTACTCACTGCCTTTACTGCCTTTCCCTGGCTTCCCAGCTTAGCAGGTAGGATGTTGGCTAGCTCTGAGACTTGGATTCCTTCCAGGTGGACACTGATAGCAAGGGCGCACTGCTTCCGTGGTTAACTGACGATCTGTATGATTTCCTGTGTAGTGGACTTTGACAAAAATACCTGTTGCAATAATCACTTCTTGTCATTTTCTGAGAAACATCCTTGATTGTATCTGATACTGTGTTAACCTTATCCTACCTTCATGCTGAGCTGCAAAACTCATTTCAAGGTTGAAGTGTGTTAGTATTAAGTTGGAATTGTAAAGACCTGAAACAGAAAATAAGTGCTCTCTGGACAAGAGGACTACATGTATAGCTCATGCTGGGAAGATATGTGCTTTTGCACCTTGCTCATAGGTATAGTTCTATGAATTCATAGAACTATTTTCTTTTTTTTTTTTCTTTTTCATAGTTATTTTCTTTTTTCCCCCCTAAAATGAATACAGTCTTGAAAAGTTATTTCTGGATTCAGTTGGACTCACTACCATCTTTCTTCTCTGTTCAGTATCAGGAGCATCTTGTATCTTTTAAATTTTCCTTATATATAACTTTTAACATCTTAACTTGAATACTTCTCTCATACTGCTTATGACACTACCCGTTGAGGAACACAAGGAATGCTTCGATATGGAGCAGTTCTCCAAAAGAACTTGTTACTCATGGCATGTTAGAAGATACCTTTAACCCTGTCAAGACATTTTAGGAATAGGTGAAAATGATGAATTGAACACATAGATCTATTTTCACCCCTGCTGAAAGAGTGGTGATGGAATCTTTATATAGATGTAAGTCTTTAGGAATAGTGAAAATAGGAGAGAAAGCAACAGCAACAAACATTTTAGAAATTGAAGGGAGATGGGCATTTGTCAAATGACTTAGGAGTACCCCAAAAATTGAATCCTGGGGAACTTGCAGAAAGCTTGAGAGTTAGCTTGCTCTTGCCCTTGTGTGCTCACGCGCGCTCTCGCGCTCGCTCTCTCTCTCTCTCTCTCTCTCTCTCTCTCACACACACACACACGCAGCAGCAGCAGCAGCAATTTGTATTTGAACAAGTGAAAGTGAAGAATAAGGAAGGAACTGGCTCTTGAGAGTAAGCTTGGGCCAAGTAAAAGAGGAAAAAGCAAGATAAAAGAACACGCCGGAGCTTGCATGGTGATGAATGTCTCTAATCCCAGCACTTGGGAAGCTGAGACAGGAGGATCACCGCAAGTTTGAGGCCAGCCTGGGCTACGTGATGAGTTCAGGGCCAATCTAAACTATATAGTAATGGCAAGTGCAAGGTCATGAGTTTGAACCCCAGTCCCACCAAAAAAAAAAAAAAAACCTGTATCGTGAGACCTTGTCTCAAAAAACAAAAGCAGAAGAGAGAGCGAGGTGGGCCATCTTGAGGAAAAAGCCATAACAGCCAGAAGCTGGCCTTCTGAAGCAGAGGACCCTATACTCAAATAAGAAAATAGGGTTTTCACAAAGCCAGTGACCAGGTCTCTACTTTGCAGGCAAGAGAGTGAAAAAGTAAGCTCTGGGATAGGTGACCATCCCAGAAGTAAATCTTAGGCTGCTGACAGCAGAGTCTTGCCCCTGAAATGACCCCAGTCCACAGATGTCAAGTCCCAGCTCCCTTGTCACAGTGCCTACTTGTGTGCAGTCCCCCACTTCTAAGATGAGCAGATAATCATTGGCAGTCAGACTTCCAAGGAAAGCCTGTACTAAGAAAGAGATCAGGGCAAACACTGGTAGAAGTGTGTCTGTTTTTAAAGAACCAGTCTTGTAAAAAAAAAAAAAAGCTCTTAGGAATTAAAAACATAATAAAATGATAGAAGCAACTAGGGCTGGGAGTCTAGCTCATTGGTAGAGCACAGTGCTCTGAGTTCTAATCTCTAACACTGCAACAAATAAGTATATGACAGATTTAATGGTTTACACAAAAGGAAAGATAACCATGGTTCATAAAAGGATGGAAAAAATTCAGTTGTGAAGATGTGCCTAAAAATGAAAAATAAAGATACATGTTAAAAGAGAAGGAATTACAAAGAAGCAAAAGAATCAGCTATAAAAGAGGAGCAGAAAAGAAAATACTGATTTTCCTAATAGTTTTTGTGGAAACATATGGTTCTTTACTGATATAAATGATAAAAATAAAACCTAGTGATTAAAAATACATATATTGGCTATACCTGTTATATTGGCTAAAATTTTGTACACCCACTGTTATTGAATATGAATTATAGCTATTTTGTGTTTGTTTATTTGTTTGCATGACCGGGGTTCGAACTTACAACCTTGCACTTACCAGACAGGCACTTGTGCCACGAAGCTGTTTCTCCAGCCCCAAATTATAGCTGTTTTGGACAGCATCTGTTGTAATCTTAAATTTGAGCCAGCAAATCCAATTTCAAATAAACATTTCTCAAAAGCCAATAAATGCCTTGTTAGATGCAGGGTTGTACACCTGTAATCTCAGGTACTTGGGAGGCTGAAACAAGGGGATCACAAATTCACAGCCTGGGAAAACACTCATAGAAACCCTGTCTCAAAACTTAAAGAAATGGGGCTGTAGCTCAGTGGTAGCTCATGCTGGCCCTTGTCTAGCATGCGCGAGCCTCCCAAGTTCAATCCCTAGTATCACAGAGAGACAGGAGAAAATGAATGTGGATTGATTGATTGATTGATTGTATTTTAGAGCAGAGTGGATCTGCAGGGTCTCACTATACAGATTGGACTTGTAGTGATTCTCCTATTTCAGGTTCCCAAGTGCTGGGATTACAGGCATGCACCCCTACACCCAGTCTCATTTACCATCTCTATGCACCCTGGGGGTGGGGCTGGCAGGGCAGGGATCGAACCTCCAACCCCTGCATCTGCCTAAGCAGGCACTTTAATCCGCTGAGCTATCTGGCTGGCCCTTGAATGTAGTTTTAAATTTTATTCTGGCCACATTAAGAAACAGGTAAAACCAATTTTAATGACATTTTATTTAACCCAGTAATATACATCTCTAAAATACTTCAACATGGCCAATATAAAAATATTGAGGAGATATTGTGCTTTTTTTTTTTTTTTAAACCAAGTCTTGGAAATCTAGTGTTTATTTGAAACTTCACCCCATTTGATTGTATTAGTCCTGATTCAGGTACATAGTAGCCACATATGAATAGTGCAGTTCTAGAATGTTCATTGCCAGCTCCTTTATAATGGCAGAAAGCCAAAGGCAGCTACATGTTTATTAGCTGAACATCAACTAAACAAATACAATTCTGTAGAGATGGAAAAGATAGGTCTCAGGGTGTTATAGAAGGTGTTCAAGATATATTATGTCCACTTGACACTACAATAAACTGAACTGAACTTCTCAGAAATAAAAGATAATATGAATAAAGGCAAGCTGCAAGATAGTATATCAAATTTGCACTATTTTTATTTTTATAAATATTTGAGAATATTTGTGCATTTAAGAATACACACTCATTAATTTAAGGAGAGAACTTAAAGTAGGGGTCATATCCTACCTTCATCCTATTTGTATAGACAAGTTTTTCCTCGAAAATATCCACACTTCTTTGTATACTCTCTGAGGCTGCTGTTGCATTGCACTGTCGGTGTTGAGTGCTTGAGTGGAGGTTGTCCAGCTGTTAGTTCTGAAATGCTTCCTCCTCCGTGTTTTCTGGAACACTTGGCAGCCCTGGCTCTGGAGGCCCTGTCCTGATCTCACTGTTCATTTCCATGTGCTGGTGCTACTGAAAATTTGTACTTTTTATGTTATTTGTCTTTCCCAATATACTTTTTAAAAAATAACATGGTTTATAATTAGACAAAAACAAAGACAACCTTATTTTTTGTTTTTTCTTTTTGGTGGTATAGACAGGAATGCTGAGCTATATTCCCAGCCTTTTTTATTTTTTTATTCTGAAACAGAGTCTCATTTAGCTGCCCAGCCGGTTCTTGGAACTTTTCTCCTCAGACTCAGGAGTAGCTAACATGGTAGGTCTGCACACTACATTTGGCTTAAGCAGTAACCTTCAAAGGCAAACACCTTGTAGGCTACCTGGCGGGATAGTCTGTCAGAGACATCTTGGAACACGGGGTGGTCATTGCATTAGTGTTTCCTACTGTCTGTCCAGGAGAGGTATTGTCTTTCCATTTGAGTCCCAGCAATTTAAGAGGGTGGCTGCTCTGTACATGATGCTCGGCCAGCTTTCTGGACACTAGCATAGCCGACACGGATGCCATTTCCCCAATACTGAATCGTGTTGAGTTATGCTGCTCCTTGCATCTGCCTCTAGACTTGCCCTGTTTTTGTAAACTCCTAAAAGGCTTTGCTTTATACAGACCAAATCAGTGATACCTTTCTAGCACACCAGAGCCATACATCCTTACAGGCCATCTCACTTCCTAGAGTTAATGTGATGAAGTCCCTGGCTTCACTTGGATGGCCTGCAAACACCGTGGCCGCAAAGGGAATGGAGACGGCCCCGATGGGAGAGTTTGTTTTGAGTGAACCCGTGAACAGTCCTCTTGCAGCCTAGTTAATGGGCAGATCTCTGACAAGGTCTCACTGTGCACTTCAAGCTGACTCACTTTGTAGCCTAGCCTGGCCTTGAACTTGAAGTGAATTCACTTCACTCCTGCCTTAGCCTCTCAAGTGCTGGGGTTACATATGGGCACTGTGAGACAATATTCTAAGTTTTCCTCATAGTGACATTTTTTTTAAATGGGCCGAATAACTCAAATTTTTGAGATTCCTACTTACCAATATTAAGGAATAAAAGTCAAAATAGGACTGTGCCTTGATCTTTTTTATAGATAATCATGTATTATTTACTTAGGTTTGGTGTAATATGGCCAAAGGAGTGTGAAGTTAATATTAATTAGGCCAAAAATAAATGTCCATATTTGGGGCATGCAAATGAGATTGTTTTCAGTATTGGGGATCAAATACAGAGTGTTCACACTGATCTACATCCCCAGCCCTTTTCATTTTGAGAAAGGATATCACTGAGCCACTTGGTCCCTCAGGCTAAGTGCAAGCTAAGGGTCCTCCCATCTTGGTCTTCCAGAGTACTGGGATTACTTGGTGTACTTGGTGTACATCACCAAGCCTGGCTAATACATTTTTTTTTAACTTTACTTTTTCAAAAATTTTAATTAGTACATGTTTATAGTATATAATAATTGCATTTAGGCTGGGGAGATAGCTCAGAAGCATAAGTGCCCACTTGACAACTGCAAGGTTCTGAGTTTGATCCCTGGTACAAAAATATAAAAATAAAAATTACATTTATCACAGGGTGTTACTACTTGTACTGAATGCATCTTAATTCTTTTTATTATTATTATTATTATTATTATTATTATTTCTCCCCTCAAGAAATCATATGTTTGAGGCCAGGCATGGTAGTACATCACTGTAATCCCAGCACTCAGGCTGAGGCAGGAGGATTGCTGCAAGGTCAAGACCAGCCTGGGCTACAAAGTGAGCTTAAGGCCAGCCTGAACTAAATAATGAAACCCTATCTCAAAAAAACAAACAAACAAAAAAATCATATTTTTGAACAAAGTTATACTAAAAATTAAGCAAAATTACAACAGTGCTGTGTTTAGAATAGTAAATCAGGCTGTGCATACTAGGATGCATCTGTCATTTCAGCTGCTTAGGAGGCCTTAGACTATGACCTTGAGACTAGCCTAGGCAACATAGTGAGACCCCGTGCATAAATATACGAGCATGTGTATCAACTCTTTTTATGGTTCTAGTCACAAACTGAGTTGAATAAGAACCAAATCAAATTCAGTGTCAAGGTTCAGTATTGAAATTTTCCTGTAGGGAAATTAGATTTGGTTCTCATCCAGTTTGGCTTGCAACCAGAATCATGGAGAGAAGTGAGTATGTGAAGTCAGTCAAGACAGACAGACACAGATACTTCAGTGCATTCATAAGTTTTTTATACTTTTTCGGGTCTCTTACCTAGATATCTTTGGATTTATGAGGAAGATAAGAACAAGGCTTTTTGGCTGTCTTACAGAATTCAAAAACAGGACTCACAGGGCCGGTGAGATGGCTCAGCAGTCTAAAGCACCTGCTTAGGCAAGCTTAGGCAACTGCAGGGACCACAGTTCGATCCCCAGCACCACATGCTGTGCCAGCCCCACCCCCAGGGCAGGCTGAGCCAGCCATAATATAATATAATATAATATAATATAATATAATATAATATAATATAATATAATATATAAAGTAAGAAAACAGGACTCACAGAAGATGTTGATTTCAGAGATAGGCCTGGAAGCTAGTTTTTTGTCACAGTTAGTGTGTGTTCCATGCAAATCCATACAGCAGTTCAGGGGTTTGGCAGACTACCTTCACCTTGAAATATTCTGTGAATGTTGTAGAGGCCCGGAGTCGCAGCCATCCCCCTCAGTCACGTTTCAGGTGCACTTAGAGTTTATGGGTAGGTAAGTGGTGGCGAGGTATCCCCCTGTACCTGAGTCATTGGACACCAGATGTTCAGTGATAAGATGTCTAGTCCTTAAAGTGGGGACAATCTCTTCCTTAGATTGCCTAAGGACATGGCTTATGGTTGGGTGGTAATTTGTAAGGAAGAGAAATGAGAAAGGTATAAGACAGGTGAAATACTGTGTGCAGATGCTGTGACCCAGAGCCAGCCACTGATTCTCACTGGTGACGCTCATGTCTGCTTCACCATGTCAGTAGAAGCTAAGGCATTGTGCGTCACTGGGCACAGTTTCAGACACATGTGATCCCAGCTATGCAGGGAGGCCAGTTCAGTAAAACTTAGTGAAACCCTGGCACACATGCAGCATGAAGGCCTTAAGATTAATTGCCAGTATCTCTTTAAAAAAAGGAAAGGAGTTGAAATTAAATTCAATATAAATCTTTACTAGTTGCTGAATTGTTTATTTACTTATTTTTCTTCCCTTTAACCTTTTTTTTTTTTTTTTGCGGGACTGGGGTTCGAACTCATGACCTTGCACTTGCCAGGCAGGCACTTGTGCCATAGAGCTATCTCCCCAGCCCCTAACCTCTTTTTTTTATTTTTTATTTTTGTCTTTTTGAGACAGGGTCTCGCTATGCGGTTCAGGCTGGCCTTGAGCTCACTTTTGTAGCCAGGTTGGTCTTGAACTTGCACTGATACTCCTGCCTCAGCCTCCCAAGTGCTGGGATTACAGGCGTGCGCCTCCACACCCAGCTTGAATTGTTTATTTAAAGCTTACTGTGATTTTTTCTATAACCCCTGTGCTCACAAAATGAACTTAGCAGCAGCAGTACTGATGTGCAGTCAGTGTGTGTCCACAAGGAGCAAGTGTAGTATCATAGTGTTAGGGGCATTCTCCCTTCTCTCTTCTGAACCTTGTCTCAACTTTTTATTTTTACTGGGTTTTCATGAGAGAGAGAGAGAGAGAGAGAGAGAGAGAGAGAGAGAGAGAGAGAGAGGTGTGTGTGTGTGTGTGTGTGTGTGTGTGTGTGTGTGTGTTGGAGGTTGAACTTAAGGCCTTCAAAAATAAGGTACACGTCCAGCCCTATTTTAGACAGGATCTCGCTACGTTGCCCAGGCTGGGCTCTGCCTTTGGAGAAGGCACGTTCCCTGTCCCCAGCTCATACTTCTTGTGTAACTCTCAAAACCTGTAAGAACAGTTTCAAATAGAAGTTACTCACCCAAGGATATCCTTTTCGAACCATTTATCCTGTTCTGTGGTTCTCTCCCATGTTTCAGCTAAGGTCTTTAACAGCAGAATGGTTTGTCCAGTGGGGTCTCTTTTCCCACTTCCCAGCACCCACATAAATCAGGAATCATGTACTGGAAATGAAACCAGGTGGCTGAAGCAGCTGTACAAGCAAGAGAAGCATGACCGGGGCCACATTAACCAGATGGCAGGAGTGAGAGCCTCCACTTACAGTTCGGGGACCATCACTGAGAAGTGGCATGACAGTGAACCTGAAATAAAGGTCGTTAAAATAAGACTGGTTTTCCAAAGGAAAGTGTTTTTTCCTCACCATTTTCCCTCTCACCAGAGAGGATGTGGCAGTCTTATTGTTTGAGTAACTTCAGTGATCAGAGCCACGAAGCCATTTCTGAAGGGAAGTGTGACTGTTTTTTGTTTTCGGATGTACAGTTCTTATTTCCTTTTTCAGATTTTCCCCCCAGCTCTGAGGCTTGACCCAGAGCCTTTGCAATGAGCCATATCCCCAGACCTTCATTGTTTTTACTTTTGAGGTGGGATCTTGCTAAATTGCCTGGGCTTGGCTTAAAACTTGTGATCCTCCTGGGACCTCTCCCAGTCCTGAAGCACACAGGAGCATGCCACCCTGCCTGGCTTTCAGAGGTTTTTCTTTAAGCTGTCATTACTGAGTTCATGTACTTAAAGCATAATAAAATAAGTAGAATTTCCCCACTATATGCAAAGGAGCAAAGTGATTTTACCTTTAAAAGTCAGCCATACACTTCTTTAAGGTAAAATAAGTACTGTACACATTTTTGCAACATGAAAAAAAAAATCTGTTCTTATGCGTTTCCCTCATGGAAGCCCATAGACCTTAATTTAGCCCTGGCTTGAGTCATTACTTAGGATTTCCATCACTAAAAAGAAAGGTGCTGTTTCAAAAAAATTTTTTATGAAGATTAAACTTCCACACACATACAGTGTAGCAGGGTGTCTGACACAAGGTAGTCACTCAGGATGGAAGGTAGAATCGTGATTCTGTGATTATACCTTTCAGTTCTGTGTTCTCACGTGGTAAGAGTCTGGGAACCTTCCCTAAATTAGAACATCTGACCTCTACATCTAAGAAACACCCCAGGTCCTGCCTGGCCAGTCCTAAGCTAAGGCTGTCCCTGCAGTGAGCTGCTCTGGCACCCACAGGGTGCGTGTCTTGCTGTGGCACTTGTCACAGTCTGTCCTTCTCTTCCAGATGGTTAGCTCAACCAATGGAGAGCTGAATGCTGATGACCCAGCAGGAGCCCGCTCCAGTGCAGCGATTGCTGCTCACGCTGAGGTGGAGGTAGTGGAAGAAGCTAAGTACGTCCACCTTTCAGGGGACCTCTCGGGCCATGGGTGGAAAATCTTTTCTGTCTGTTCTATGGGTACTGCTCATCTCAGACTGGATTCCTCATGCTCATGTCCACAGCTTCTTCCTTTGACTGTTTTGTCTCTTGCATGGTACCTGAAGGCTGCTACTGCCCTTCTTTAGCTGAATTTCTGGAAAGATAGTCTCATTTTGCTAGACCACACCAGACAAAGATAGTAAATAAACTAAAAGAATTACAAGAGCTACAGTGAATAGTGGCTGTGAGCCAATTGAGGCCCTGGAGCTTCTTACTCCCTATGGGAGACAGAGACAAAACTATGGGTCGTGCTGAGCGCCTTTAAATTTCTGGTGGTTGGCCAACAGCTCTGGGTGTACAGCACTGGAACAAGAGGACTCAGGGCCATTTTGCTCTCTTTCTCTTTCGCGAATGATTCTGGACTCAAACTAAACAAGTCAGGCAAAACCACAGTCTGCATCTGTGAGTGAGTCTTGGGAAGGAAAGAAGGGAATCCAAAGAAGGTGAGGCGGTCACCTCACACCCTTCCTGCTTCTCTTGCATGTGTGTGTCTTGCCCTGCGCATACCACTGCCTCTATGGTGCTCTCCGCATGGTCTGTGTTTAAATTCCTAGAATCTGGGGTGGAAGGTGAAATAATTAATGATTTGCCTGCAAAAGCAACATTTCTACTTCTTTCCTTTTTTCCCATTCCCAACTGATATCTAGATTTAAGTTCCAATTAGCTGTCAGGTATGGAGAGATAGACATGTCACGGGAGACCTTTGAGAACATTCAGGATGTCCCAGTAACTTACCGTTTGCGAAAGGCAGTGCACCTACAGTGTGACACTGCACCCTAAGTGATTTCTTCTCCACTAAGTCGCCTGAATACAGCTGGAGCCAGCCTGTAGGTCAGGGAGAAGACCCCTGAGACCTGCCTCCTTTCTGTCAGGTACACTACTTGTAGTTATGCCCGGTCTGCCCCCTGTTCTGCCATCTCTGTAGTGGGCTCACATTGCCTTCAGGAAGTTTTTTCCTTGGAGAGTCAGGGCTTGAGGATTTCCATTCAGTGAATGAAAAGCTGAGGGTGCCCTGGACCATCTCCTGTGGTGTGCCTGCTTCCCATCAGCAGCTTCAGGTGCCCTTCTCGTAGCCTGTGCAGGAGACCAGCATGAGGCCATCTTTTCTAAGGAAACTTCTTCCCTGTTCTCAGGGACTCTGAAGATTTTAATGGTATTCATTGTCCTAGTAAACAGTACAATGGTTCCACTCTGGGTGCACAACTGTGGCTGTATTGTGGACTCATCTGGGCATGTGAAAAAAAATATGAGTGCCTGTACATGACCCCAGAGATTCTAGTTTACTGTAATGGTGGTGAACCTTACAAGAGTTTAAAAGTCAGGTAATTCTCTGAGGCAGCCCAGGTTGGGAACTACTGTACTGCACAGGATCTCTTCTTGAAAGAGAGCCATCCCTTCATGCCTGCCCGACTCACAGTTCATGGTCACATTATCTTCTAGAACTTCATTTCTGGCTTTAGAACACATTTTGAATACCAAGACTTCAGCCTTCCGACATACACTAAACAGGTTTACTTTTTGGACCCATTCATTTCATTTCATTTTGGCAAATGTGTACACTAATTGTGTGTGTGAGTGTGGTGTTTGTGTCCTGTGTATAAGATAGGGGGCCATTTACACAGAGTTTAGTTTGTGTATGCTGTTCTGATGTCATGTAGCTCTACAGTCAGAAGAGTTGAAAGTCTTTCCATTTAGCAAGAAGGCCCACTGTGCCTCTTGTCACCAGCTCCAGGTTTGGGCCTTTGGAAAGGTATATAGGAAGCTGGAGGGAGCAGTCATATTTGGTCAGATGTTCCCCAAAATCATAGGACATTCAGTGTGCCGTGTCCCTTAGTGATTTTGGAAGCTACCAGCTCATCTTGCCCAGGAAACTGCTACACACCTCCATTGTATTACTCTTGGCCTTCTGAGACCAAGTAGCAAGAAGTCACAGCTAGAGAAGCATAAGGGACACCAAAGCGCCCCCTGGGTCTACAGTTGTGATGCCCTGTGTTCATACAGCCCGTTTGCAGAGTAGGGGAGCTGCTGACTCTCACAGTGAGCGTGGAGCCTGGGGAGAGTGAAATCTTCACTTCTAAATGTTAGGCACTGGATTTCTCACCCAGCTTGTGCAGTGGAAGATGGAAGGAAACAGCAGCGTCTTGGTTTTTGTTCTGTGTACAGAATGTTACTCTAGTTCAGTTGGAAGGTTGTCCTTGTTAAATTCAGTTGCAAGGTTGGTGAGGACAGATGGCTTTTTGGTTGGTTTTTGTTATAGTAAGATGGTAAGAATTTTCACTTTTCTGAACCTTAATTGTAATTTAACAAATGTGGACCTCACTTGTCCTGCAAACTGGTAAGAGGAACAGGTCCTTCTTTGGCAGTTATTCCTGAAGAAAGGGCCCTCCTCCCTCTGATTCATCTTCTGATGTGGTAAAGAACCTCTTACCCCTTTTCTCTCTCTAGAACAAGAGCGAACTGCTAGCTGCATTGGTCAGACTTAGTGGACTTGGAGAAAGCTAGGGACTTCTTTTTCGCTCTGACTACAGGGTGTGAACTCAGCGCTGCATGGAAAACTTCATGTGAGAGCCAGAGAGCTCCAGGAGCTCAGCGCTTGGCTGAGTCCATGCACACAGGCCCTTCCCAGAAGCTGCCAGGAAAGGCCATGCTGGGGGCTCCACTCCTTCTGTTGCCTCCTACCCCCACCCAGAGATCTCCCATCCCCCACCCCTCCACTTGAATGTGGAGACCTCATCCTACCTCAACAGGAAGAAGCTAAACATAGACACGTACTGCATGTTTGCATGGCTCACAGGGAGTTGCTTCCATCTCATCTCTGTGGACTAATATCTCTTTCTCTCTTCCTGTGTTTTTCTCTCTACATACTCTGTAGCTGCCTGAAAATGCTCAACCTGTGGTGAGTCCCTCTCTCCAGTCCACATGCAAGGGGAGCGGACCAGAGGAGGCTGGGATTGGCAAAGCCAAACAAGGACTCTTGGCTCGCTCCCACGTGTCTCCTTAGGCTATAACCACCCCACTGGGGCACCAGGTCCACAAGATGGTGGTGGGGCAGCAATTCCCAGGAATCATTCTAGCCCCTTTTCCTTCCCAGTCCACCCCATTTGTCACTGCCTCCTCCTCCTCTCCAGAACAGTACCCTGGGTTAGCATTAGTTGGCTGAGTTTTCTCCCAAAGCAGTATGAGCAGATATGATCAGAGGAAGAGGGACTGAGTTAGGAAGGCCAGGCTACTGTTGCGGGCCTGTGCTAGTAGTCATGTTTCCCTACAGCTTCACAAGGACAGTGTTGTTCCAAGTAATCTCACATTCTACAGTGTGGCTTCTGACCTTGGTAATTGGAAGAATTAGTGACTCTTCTTTCTGACCCAGCTACTTCTTCCACAGTAGAGTAGCGTAGAGTAGCGTAGCATAGAGTAGAGTAGGAGTCTCTCCAGATAGACAGCAATTACTTCAGGGACAGATGGCCATTTTTCTGTTGTTCTGGGGTTGTTTTGTTTGGTTTTTTGTTTGTTGTCTTTTTCTTTATTCCTGTAAGTGTAGTGAGCCCAGAGCTAACCCAGTGGATGGAGATATTGGACCCTGCCTTTCTGTTCCTGAAAAAAATATCCTTGAATGCATTTTTAGGACTAATGGGGCAGGGGAGAGGTAAAAATTAAGAAAAAGAAGGCCTAATGGGACCATAGGTGGAGAGGCCCTGAAGAGTGTATGCTGGTGAGAAACATTCTTATTGTAAGATGGGCCCCTGCCTGCCTCTTCCTGGACACTGCCTGTGACTTTCCTGATGACCACAACCTTGTTGATCTCTACAGGCTGAGGTATAACTCCACCTTGTTGCCCTCATCTGTAGGGCTGTCACCCATTCCAAGGAGGACATCCTGGTGTCCTCTGATGACCTCTTTCTCTTCAATAACTGGGTTGGGCACTGTTTCCTGACCAAATGTCCAGACCAAATTATCTACAAGAGTTACCTGGGGACAGGGATGTGTTAAAGATAACAGTTGGATTTTCTGGAGGTAGGATTTGCAACATTAGGGGGTTTTAGTGAGCATGTTTGACCTATGCGTTTTGCAAATGTGTGTCTGTATAATCTGACATTGTTGTGGTCTATATTCTTCCTGTGAGGTGTCAGTCGTACAGTCGCAACCGTAAACACTTGAACTCTTACTACGCTTATCCAACCCTGTGCTTGGAAGGCTTGGGGTCCCGGGCTCTACCCTGGTGCTTAGATATCATCCAGCTGGAGAGAAAAGACAGATATGTGTGAAAGGACAAGGTGTTCTCCAGCACAAGTAAAATATCATTCCTAGAAGGCTGAATAGGCAAGAGGCCACTGAATGGTCCGGGAAGACTGGATTGAAACAGCAGGACTTGAGGCAGAAACTATAGCAAAAGAAGGGTGTAGTGGGAAAAGGAGCAGAGCCCAGGAACAGGGGGAAGCGGAGAGCCAAGAGAGAGTAAGAGAGTGGGTGAAAGTAGTGCCCTGCCAGAGGCTGCAGGGTGGGAGTCTTAGGCCAGTAGGATTCTAGCATGCCAGGTAGGAACCTCCACTCATCCCATAGGAGTCTGCTGAAAGAGAACCAAGACACAGGAAGAGTTGCTTACCTGGGGAACAAAGCCAGTAGTTTGGTCTAGAGCCTAGTCCTGTGGTGGTGAACCTGGGCCTCTAGGCTTCGCATGCCACCAGTCGGTTATCATTGAAAGCTCAGAGAAGTTCTGCATCCCTGGCCTCCATTTCAGTGGGGCTTCCTGCTGGCAGTCACCACAGATTAAAGAGCCAGCTGGGGCTGGCTTTCTTTTTCTTTTGTTTTTGTTTTTAAATAGGGTCTCCCTAGGCAGTTTAGGCTGTCCTGAACTTGCATCAGTTCTCTTGCTGCAGGTCCCTTACTGCTGGGGTTACAGGCATATGAGAGCACACCCAGTTTGTAGCTTTCTTGTGAGGAGAAATGAATAGTATCTACTGCTGTTAAGAGCTATAACTATATAAACTAGCAAAAATCAATCTAGGGCTCTAAATTTAAAATGTAGCAGGTCCTCTGAACCACGGCTCAGGCTCTCCAGTGTGGCGATTCATCGAGCACATGAGGGGTGTTGGAGTGTGGGTGTGGGCATGGTGCTGGGTCTTGATCCCAGGGCCTTGCACATGTTAGGCACGTGCTCCACCACAGCTAAATTCCCAGCTCTTTTTATTTTGAGATAGGTCTTCCTAAGTTGCCCTAACAGACTTTGAGCTTGTGGTCATCCTCCTTCACCTCTTAAGTTATTGGCATATACCAAGATGCCAGGCTGTACATTAGGTTAGACATGCTTGTGAGCGTCTCTTCACATTAGTATGTGTGATTTGCCTTGGAGAACATAAAAGACAGGTCACTGCACAGTCTGAAGTGGACCGATGAGTCAGATGTTTTTATTGTTTCTACTTAAAAGCACAAAGTCCTCATCTTCAGCACCCTCCAAAAGGGATAGGAACAGAAGCTGAGCATGGTGGCACAAAGGGGCAGCCTTAGCTGCTCGGGAGGCAGAGGCAAGAGAATTGCAAATGTAAGGCCAACCTGGACAGCTGAGATGTTATCTTAAAAGGAGTGAGGGTATAGCTCAGTGGCAGAGCTTTTGCCTGGCATGATAGGTTCTGGATTTAATTATTAATATCACAAAAATAAAGTCTCAGAACATTATGGCTAAGAGGAACATGTAATACTGTTGATATTGGTGCTCCTGTGGACTTTATACTGCTGGACTTTTTTCGGCTTGGAAATGTCTGCTTCTAGTACATAGGCACAGTTACATCTTGGTACTTGACTACACTGAAGGTCATCCAGCGTGGTGCTGGATGCATTTTGACAAAAAAAAAAAATTGTCTCATACTTATCATACCCCCTAGAACCAGTTAATGACAAGTACCAAGGAATCACTATACCAAAAAAGTCTTTTTCCCTTGAATTCTTTCCCCAGGGTTTCCACTGAGGATTTCTTTTTTTCAGTACTGGGGATCAAACTTGGGACCTTGCACTTGCCAGGTGGGCATTTATGCCACTGAGCTATTTCTCCAGCCTAACTGAGGATAATTTTAATCTGATGTATTGATCACTTCTATTTAAAAGAATATATTCAGTTTCTTCGTGCATCTCATACTTTACTAACTATATACCCATTAATTTGATGAATTCTAAATGTCATTAGTGTACTTAGAGGAGAAATTTTAAGGTCTTCTTAAGAAACTCCTTCCAGAATTTCCAAGTTTGGTTTATTTATTTGGATTTGACTAAAGCCCATTACTCTCTGTCTAAATATTTATTTCTGCTTTCCAAGAAACAGCTCCACATCTCTAGTGAGATTATCAGATGTAGTGGTCCCTAAGAGTCTGCTCAACAGGACTCTTAGTTCAGTGCAGAACTTAGGGGTATGGGATGTGACAACCTTCTTTATTTCTGTACCGGTATTCCTGGCTTTAAACCTGGAAGGATGGACAAGGTACTTACAGATAGTTTTCCCACAAAGGTGTTTCTCCTCCTGGTCTAGCAAATATAAGCTATACGTCCAGCCCCACTCCATTTGACTTATCCTCTCTCTTCTGCCCCTTGGATCCTTGCTTCCCACGTGTCACATCCCCAGAGAGGAGGTAGCCACAGCCCTCATTCCCACCTCCCATTGCCTAAGGAAAGCCAAAAGCCTGGAGGAGGAGGGGCTTCTGGCTGTGGAGGGGCCAAGCCAAGGCTGCTCCCTGGGAGGCAGCTCTGGAGGGCTATGACAGAGACCTGGGCCTCTGGACAGGGCTGTTCTAGAGCCACATGGTGTAGTGGCACAGCCTCTAGACACCAGTCGGGGAGCGGGCTGCCCCCACAGAACTTCCTGAGGATCAGCTCCTAGACTGGGGTTTTGATCCCTTCAGATGAAAGGCTGGCTGTGCTGTTCTCAGAAAATGGGGCTCACAGTCACAGTTCATGTGCAAGCTGGAGCTTATAGGTACTCCAGGTATTGGCTAGGGGAGGGAATGAGGTGGAGAAAATTACTTCTCTTAAGCCGATCATAGTAGCTCACACCTGTCACCCCAGCACTTGGGAGCCTGAGGCCCAAGGAGCGTTGCGAGTTTGAGACCAGCCTGGGCTACAGAGTGAGCTCAAGGCCAGCCTGAATTGCACAGTGAGACCCTGTCAAAAAGACAAATATAATCTGTTTGTTGGTTCCATCTTGTGGTCTTCCCAGAGTTGCAGACTTTCAATGTTTACTCTAGTTTAGCCTCATTGCCCTTTGACTAGTGAGTTGCATTAAATAATTTGGCCTCAGTATCAAGGAGCAGATGATGCAGGCTACTCTCATGCAGCCCTGGGCAACCCTAGCCTGGGTTCAAGACAAAGGGTTGAGTGTTAGACTGGGGCAGAAGCCCTCTTCATCCTCCTTCCAACCCTCCCTAGTCTGTAGCATTTTGATAATTAGGTTGGGCAGCTGCAGGTTGAAGTTAAGCAGCTAATTCTTTTGGCTTTCCTGGCAGATGACTCCTGCTGCCTCCTTGTGTGCACTGTTGATGGTGGGCAGCCCTGAGGGTGGGTACCAGGGGGAGAGTCCCACCCATGCAGTAAGCAGAAGCAGGCAGAGGTCTGCAGGAAGCTGTGGCCTCTAGCACTGATGTGCAACATTCCTTGTGCTCCAGGTGCTGCTGTTTCTTTAAAAGGAAAAGGAAGAAGAATGCTCAGCGCCACAAGTGACCAGTGCCTCCCAGGAGTCCTCAGGGCCTGGGGACTCTGACTCCATTGCACCTGCAGCTCCTGCCATTTCTCATTGGAAGGAACTCCTCTGTGAGGGAGGGTGGAGATCCAAACCAAAAAGAAGAAAACAGATGCCCCAGAAGGAGCCAGGGTACGCAGCCAGGCCCCGTTGTCAGGGGCTACCCCTCCTGCCTGAGCTCTGGGCAGGCCCCAGAGCTGCTGCTCCTTCACCGCTTGCCCTGGGGCCGCCTGCTAGACCTCCTTCCCATTGTTTACAGTGAAGGTGTCATTCACAAAAACTCAAGGACTACTGCTCTCTTCCTCCCCTCCTATACTCCTGGTTCTGATCCCTCCCCCAGCCCTCAGCCACATAAAAGCTAGTGAGCTAAAGGCTTTGTATGTGGAAAGGGTTCTGGCGAGGGCATGGCCGAGAAGGTAGGAGGACAGTGGCAGACCCAGGCCAGGGCTGGAGAACCTTCTTTCTCCACCTCCTTGCCTCCTCGTGTGTCTGCAGCATGGCTTCCTATGCTCTGTGCCTGAGCAGCCTCGCCCAGATGGCCACAGGGGTCAGGTTCCTTCCTCCCTCTCCTGTGAATTTACACTGTAGGACACAAGCTGTGAGATGTCCGCAGTCTACTGTCCCCAAGTGGTGGTATTTGTAGCTTTCTTGATGAGTGAGTCCTTTCTCCAGGCAGTAGCGGGACGTGCAAATTGTTCTGAGCAAATGAAAGAAAACTGACTTTATTGCACTTTTAGTTTTTCTTTTTTGTTTTTTAACAACACGGCAGATGCATATTATGTCTAGTTATGGGGGTTTTACTGGGGGTTTTACTTTTTCTGTTTTGAGGGGATGGGCCAGCCAAGCCATTCAGAGAAGATGGGTCCAGAGGACGTTGTCTGCGGAAAGAGTTTGATCTGCAGCGCCCAGAAGAGAAGAAGCCAAACTCTGTCATTCTGAGTGAACACTTGGGTTGGCAAGAAACATACTTGAAATTTCATTCGTCTTCTCAGCTGCTGAAGAGCGTCTCTCCCACAACCTCTTGACCCGATCTGCTGGCAGTTCACAAGTCTAGCTCTCCAGCACATGGGGTGAGCAGCGAGCCAGACTGTGACCAAAAGACTGCTCACCCATGAAAGGAGATTCTTATTACATAGTGAATCCAAAATGTCTTTCTCCTCACTGCCAGGGACTTCCTAGTAGATAAGTCATGTGACTTTATGGTGACTTTGCGGATGAATTAATGGCTAAACAGCTACCCCAATTCTGCCACTGGTGGACAAAAAGCAGATAATGAACCTGCCTTTCAGTTGCCAGAGAAGCTTCAGGGTATGGCATCCTAGGGCCAGGAGAAGAAAGTCATTGTGTCCCATCTGTCCTGAGAACTGAGTTGTAGCATGTGGGCTGGCTTGCCTTACCCAAAGCCAGGCCTGCAGCATCTGGATCTGGGGCTGCGTGAATGGAGGTTGGGCCCACAGCATCTGGACCTAGGTCGTGGACAGCTCCAGGGCTAGGGAGGCTTAGCTGAAAGGTCTAAAATTACCTCTTTAATCAGACATAACTTGCAGATAGGCTGGCCACGCATCCGAGCATGTTCTCCCCACTATACCGATGCTCCCACCAACGTGGCTTCACGGGACATATGACCATTCAGTGTTTGAAGTTAGTAATGTCTGGAGTTAATCTTCTGCTCCATTTTCAGTTCAGGGTTCTCTCCTGACAGTAGTTTCTCAACCTGACGTGACAGAGGAGAAAGGCTTATTTATTTCGGGGGAAGACGTCTTATATCTGAACAGAGAGCTAACAGTGCAGGGCCATCACTAGTGCAGTCTGGTGGCTTAGGGAGAATAGCAGTGCCTGTCCCTGGCTTGAGGCACAGGGCTGGCTGCTGGACAGGAGGTGGGTATGCATTCTGGTTGCTGGCACTTCCTGAGTCTGTGATGCACCTTTGTGAATCAGAAATGCCAGGTGTATCACAGTTACCAGATTCACCTATTTTATGGAACCCAGGTTTGGGAAAAAATCACTTCCTTGGCTTCAAACCTGCTTATAAAAAGGCTGCAATTTGCCATTTCTTTAAAAGAAATGTTTAGCATACGAAAAAGTGGCAGAGAGACAGTGTCGTATCCCTTCCTCACAAGGACTTTTAACAGTTGAGGTCTGCTTGCCTGCCAAAGCCCATTACCAAAATTAGTCTCATTTGGCATTTCGGCAGTTCTGACTTCCTGTAAAGAAACTGTAATTTCCTCATCCCTGTGTAGAAGATGCCTTGCCTTTCAAAGGAGGGCAGGGGAAATGGTGGCAAAGCCTGGAGCATCTGGACTCGCTGTACCCCACTAAGTGCCTCCCCACCCTGCTTTCACAAAAAAGCAAAGGCAGTGACCAGCTTGGCTGCAGGGCACGCTGCCTTTCAGCTGGGCTTCTGAGGTTTTTTTGTTTTTGTTTTTGTCTTAAAATTTTTTGTAGGCTAGCTCTTGAGGGGTTGCACCTGAGCAGTTGGGGTGGCACTGTTCATGCCTAATGCACTGTTCTCACCCTCCAAACCCACCCCATCTTTTATTAGGTATGTGGTCTTCATAGCAAAGATGAAGAGCCCCAGTCTCTGTAGCATGTAGGGTAGAGTTAAAGCCTTCTGAGGCCCTTTGCACTCTTAAGATGGTCCCAGAGCAGAGAGATTCTATTACAATTTCACAGAGTGAATGTGCCTGCCCCCCAGAAAAAAAAACCCTGACGACCCCACAATCAGTTCCAGCCCTGCCAGCACGTAAAAGTCTCTTCTCAGTCCTATTGGTGCTGTCTCAGGGCTATGTGCCCCAGCCACACCCTGGGGGACAGCCACTCCCTCCAACCTCTACCATAGTCTACTTTGTAGTTTTGCAGCTTGCTCCCTTTTATAGCCATGATGTCTAAGGATCATTTTCTTTTTTAGGTTGATGCAAATTCAAAGCAAGTTCTCAACATTCTTGTATTTTTAAAGCCCCAAGACTTTAGGCATTCTCTAAAGTGCTGCCGTCCATCAGTAGTTGCACCCGAAATGGACTTAGGCAAACAAAGCAGGATGCCACCGAAGCGTGCAGCGTCTCCTCTTGTGACCAGACCAGGATGTGGGCCTGTGCTGTCTTCCTCTGCAGGGCTGGGTTAGGTGCTCCACAAAGATGGAGGAATATCCTTGCAGCCAGTGTGCACTCATGACTGCCTTAATTAACATTGGTTTTGGGTTCTGTGTTGGAAGGAACAGGTTTAGGAAAGTATGAGTCAGGTGGCCAGTGAAATTCCATTTGCTTTAGAATGCATGTGGTTTACAAGACGGTTGAGGTGTCCATTAGAAAAACTGGTGATTTCCTGTTTATTTTCTGTTCATTCCAAATACATCATAACGGTCCCCACACTTTTCCAGACAGCTTCCTTCACCTCCAAAAGTAACTTCCAACATGGCAGTGGAATTGCTTATTCAATGTTAGTAACTACTTTGAATGTGAGAAATATGCACCAAGGTTAAAGTTACGTTACAGAAGTTACTAATGGTCATAGCCTTAACTGATCTTTTGTTGTTTTTGATAAAAGGTAGCCCTTCCATCTCCTAGTGAATGAGCATGGCCTGCATTTCTCAAAAATAAGAATTTCCATGGCAGCCTAGAAGCATCTCTTCAAAGAAACCGGTCTTTCTGATGTGTCTCTCCAAAGCCCACATGCTTCCTGCACCCGGGTCTCCTCTCCCACATTCATATTAAGCCAGTTGTCCATTCCCATACAGTTGCCCTGACAGTATTGCCTCATGTTGGAGCCATGCTGGGGGTGGAGTTTCTCAAGTTGGGAGTTTCTGGGGCCATTCAGCCAACATTGCCTCTGTCAGGCCACTGCCACCAGCCTACCACTGCCTCATGGTGGGCGGATGAATTCCAGAGACCCTCAGGGAGCCAGGATAACGAGGTACCCCGTCTGGATTGGCAATGTTGGTGACAGGCCCTAACCCTGGGGTTCTTGCTTTGTAGAGTCCAGGGAAGCCCCACCTAGAGGTTGGTGGTGAGTAACTCCAAGGATTTCCTGTGATGAATTGGGGTCAAGTTGAGGTCCTTTTTTTTTTTGGGGGGGGGGGGGGGGTTGTTGGGGGCTTGGTTTTATTTCTGTATAAGAAAAACAAGAGGCAATGTGCTTAGCCACAAATCTTGGAAGTGTGATCCAATAAGTCTTAAAAATGTTTTTCCTAACTCCTTTTGCACGTGACTAAGTGCAAGAGAACAGGTTTCTCATTGTATTCACAATAGTACGTAGGTCCCTGAATATAGACAGTAGTATAGTAGTTGAGACGTTTTCTCAAAATGAACCAGAAAACCAATTCCAGTATTTGTAGATTTCCTGCAAAGGAAAAAGTGAGCTGTACTCCACATATTTCTAGTTTGATTACCAAACTTGATGTTATAAAGAAACCTCACTTGGGTGAACAGGATTTCTTTTTTTCTCTTCTACATAATAAATTTTCCAGTGCCATCACCCCTTGAAGGTCTCAGCAGAGGACTACCCACAGTAGTATGTGGGAGTGCTGTGCAGTCATCCTGGTGATGATAGGCCCAAGAGGACTGCTGTCATAACTGCCCCCCAAGTCCCTTTTTCAGGGTAGGTATGACATTTTCAGTGCTCCTCTTCATGAGTTCCAGGCCAGCCCTGCACCAAAAGCCTTTTTAAGGCTTATCATCTGTCCGGAATGTCTCAGGAAAGATGAGCCATTTCTTGGTGGGGAGGGGGAAAATGCATTTACAGATGGGGTGGGTGTGTATGTGTGTACGTGTGTGTGCTCTCCTCTGTACATTTCACTTTGATAAAAACTCATGCAAGGCTGTGGGGAACCAGGAGTCCCGGAGTTTTACTTGTCACAGTGACAAGTGAGCTCCAGTCAGCCCCATTCATCATGGAGGGAAGAATAACGGGAGAGAAAAAGGTGAAACCAAAAATACTGTAAGTCCCCCCAATGGAAAGTAATGTTGACTCAGCAATTCCCATTGGTTATATTACATCCTCTAATTTATTGTATTATTCTTTGTCTGTTTCTTTAATCTTTGCCCATTGTACTCTTAAGAAGATGTTGGGATGTTGATTGCGATTTTTTAAAACTATATGATGTATAAATCAGTTGTGGAAATCAGTTTTAATTGATGTGTGGATGTGTCTGATTATTAAATGCCTTTTTTCAAAGATATGTAATGTTTCATAAACCCTGGCACTAGTCGCAAAGCTTAGCTGTGAAAATGAAACTTACAGTATTTTTAAACATGAATGTCAATTTCAAGCGCATTTGAAGTGGTTCCTCCAGGCAAGATTAGTACACTGAAGGGGAAAGGTGCAGAAATAGCCGCTGTCTTGGGAGAAAATGGAAAGTGGGTCCTGACAGTGTCTCAGAATAGCCCATTTCCTAGGGCACTGTGGAAAACGAACACAAATGTGATCTCTTAAGTATACCTCTTCCCTTATTGCTGGAGGAACAGGACTTAGTTTGCACCCTTTTTGTATGTAAAATAAAATGTCTTACCTTCCTTGGCTAATTTCACTGGTTTGGCTCACTGGTTTGTTTTTATGTCCCTGGCTCATTTCTAACTAGGAATCAGGCTAGAAAAATAATGCCTGATACTTTGGCATTCTTGCTTTACTCCTCCTCAGTTGAATATAACCTCATACTCATTTCCAAAATAGGTAGACCTAAGCTGGGTGTGGTGGTGCACACCTGTAATCCCAGCACTTGGGAGGCTGAGACAGGAGGATTGTTGTGAGTTCAAGACCAGCCTGTGCTACAAAAGTGAGCTCAAGGCCAGCCTGAACTGCATAGCGAAAATAAACCTAGAATATGGCCACTCTCATGTGTTCCTATCCTCAACAGGGACAACACATAGGAAGTCAGACTGCTTTAGGGAACAATGTTCAGTATAAACACATAATTTTTATAACTGCCTATAAAGAACATGAATACAAACATTTAAGAAAAAAGGGGACCAAGGATGGTGCATTGTGGGTCTGGAGCATCCCAGAGTTCCATCCTCAGCACTGGTCACACACCAGATCCGTTGAACATTAGCTCCTTGTGCGAGAGAACACTTTTGAGCACAAGGAGGGAACTTCTCAGTGACCGTGGGCAGCATGAGATGGAAGAAAGGCACACATTCCCCCACCTCTGAAAAACGCAGGGCTAGGAAGGTGATTTTGGAAGGTCATTGTCAGTTGGCTACTTAAAGCTACAAGGACATCTGGTATAAAAGGACAAGTTAGGAAATGGTGCCCATGAATGACTCCCAGCAGTGCAGCACACCCCCCCCCACCCCATAGAGACCAGTCTGCAGAGCTCCTGAGAAAGGGAGCCTTGGCTCCTACCAAGTTAATTTTTTTTAAGGAAGGGTCTGTAGGATGATCTATACTAGATAGGACTCTAGTGATCTGCCTGTTTACAGCCTCCCAAGAGCTGGGATTACAGGCACACACCACCACGCCCAATCTCAGTTGCCATTTCAGTGCACCCTGGGGGGCGAGGCTGGCAGGCAGGCCTGGGAATTGAACCTCAGCCCCTGTGCCTGCTTGAAGGTGCTTTAATCCAGTGAGCTATCTGACCAGCCCCCAAATTAATCTTTGAGGGTCTGGCGAGACAACTCATTGGTCTACAGCGCCTGCTTAGGCAACCACAGGTATTGCTTTCCATCCCTGGCACCACATGCTGGGCCAGTCCCCCCCCTTCTGCCCCCCTACCCCAGGGCAGGCTGAGCTGACCATAACATAAAGTTTAAAGAAAGTTAATCTTTGAAAACTTTTTTTGTCACACTGGGGGTTGACCCCCAAGGTCTTAGCACTGAGCTACATTCCTTTCTGAAACTTTTTTTTTTTTAATGCAGAACCAGGGATTGAACTCAAGCCCTTGCACTTGCCAGGCAACCGCTTATTCTACTGAGCTATCTCAACACTGACACTTTTTTACTAAATACATTTAACACCACTATACATCCACAAAATAAGAAAACGTAAGTGTAGCATGTTTATTTTTTCCAATAATAAAAATTGAAAAAATAGTGCAAAAGTCTTGGTACTAGTGTCGGTCAGATAGCTCAGTGGACTAAAGCACTTGCTTAGGCAGAGCGCACGGGCTGGGTTTGAACCCTGGCATGCCTGTGCGGGGCCCCACTCCCAGGGTGTGCTGAGAGGCGCTTGAGACTGGGCGTGGTGGCATGCTGCTGTAATACCAGCGCTTGGGAGGCTGAAACAGGAGGAGCACTACGAGTCCCCTGTAGACCCTGTACTAAAATACATTAAAAAAAAAAAAAAAGGTCTTGGTACCAAAGTATGTATGATGTAGATTGGAACGCCACCAATGGTGTTAAACTTGGAAACAGCCCTATTTCCAAGCATCTGCTCACTGTCATGGTCTTCAAGGTTTCTGGAAAAGAATGTCAGCTTCAGGCAGTGCTAACGCAAAGCTATCTTAACCAGTACGTCAGCGCTGAGTCCTGCAGCACCGCTGGAGGAGCCCTATACACATGGTGACACAGTACTTCGCTCAAAAAAATTAAAACATGGTGTAATTTTAAAAACGGGTAAGGAAAGAGAGTTAATCGGAATGTGAACCAGCGTTGTGGAACAGGCCTGTAATCCCAGTACTTTCGGAGGCTGAGGCAGGAAAACTATAAATTCGGGCGTGGGGGTGGAACTCTGTGATCTTGTCTCAAAAATTAATAATAATGAAGAGGCTAAGGACATAGCTCAGTGTGAAGGCCTCTGGATTCAATCCCCAGTACAAAGAAAAGTTATTTCACAAACAGGCAAAGAAAGTTATGTTCCCGAATATACAACAAAGTGTGCACTGACTCCAGCGGACGCAAGGGAGCAGAGGAGAAAAAAATGGGCAGTAAAGTGACAGACTTTATTTAGAGCAAATCTTGCAAGACAAGAAGGAGCTGTAGGTTGTGCTACACAAGTAATGTATGCCGACGTTTTGGAAGCCAGCACACTTACCGCAGCAGCGACCACCGTTGATTGTCTTATTCAGGTCCCCGGCTTTCCCAGGGTCTACAGGTGGGGTGGGGTGGGGCTGGGCGTGGCGTGCTGGGTCCGAGGGTCACGGGGACCAATCCCCATGCTGGTCCTGCTCCTTAGCCCGCCTACTGCCTTCCTGGGGCGGACGCACGACCTGCGGACCCAATGAAGACGCAGAAACGTGGCAGCCGCCCGTGACTCCGTGTCCCTTGCACCCTCGGCCCCGCCCCTTCAGGAACCTACCACCCAGTGCCTAGACGGAGGGGAGAACGGTACCCGACCCCCGCCAGCCTGCCTCCCGTAGCTCCAGGGACCCCCGCGCAGTGGCGGCGCCCGACCGCGCTACCGCGTCCCCACCCTTTCCGTCCTGGCTGCCGGGCCTTGCTAGCTTGTGCTGTGGATGCTGCGCGTGTCCGAGCGCAACATGAAGCTGCTCTTCGCCGCCGCCCTCATCGTGGGCTCCGTCTTCTTCCTGCTGCTACCAGGACCCTCCGCAGCGGACGAGAAGAAGAAAGGGCCTAAAGTCACGGTCAAGGTCCGCGTGCCCCTCTCCCGCTCGGGTCCGGCCTCGGCGCAGCTGGCCGAGGCGTCTGGCGCTCGGCCTTGTGTCCTTGGCTTTTAGCTCCGCTCATCGGTGGGGGGACCTGGCCTCGTGGCGCCTGGATCGTCTGATCCCCAGGCCCGAGAGTGGCCCGTATCCTCCCCAGCATACCTCTGCCCTGACCTAGGGTGGTTCCTGAAGACCCAGAATGCTCGGTGCGGCCTAGATCCAGGCCGGCCCGGGGCCAGCCTTTATGCTAAGACCCTGCAGTGCTGGGGAAATGCCCAAATAGCACGCCCCTCTCGCTTTGTCTCCCTTTTCAACATATCTTAGCTACTTGAAATTGCAAAGCACAATACATATCTTGCATCGCGAGTTTAGATTTCCCTCTTTTTGTTTTTCTCTTTTTAATACTAATTTATCTGAGCTCACTTACGTGAAGCAACGATGTTATCTTGCACTATAAGGAGAGTATATGCAATCATTTTTCGGGTAAAGGGGTTGACGCTTTCTTTAGATTTTCGCAGTATTTTTGTATCCACTAAAATCAAATTTAGAGCCGCTGCCATTATATGGCTCAGGGTGCACACACTGCTATACGCCTGTAGTCCCAGGGACTTGGGAAGCTGAAGTGGGTGATTGGAGAGTTGGAAGCCACCCTGAGAAACTGCTCCTGTTTAGGAAACGGTGGGAATATCTGCTCCTTTCTTGGGTTCTCCCTGAGCAACGCCACCCTCGGACCCTGTTTGAAATAACCTTTTTTTCCCTCAGGTGTATTTTGACCTACGTATTGGCGATGAAGATGTGGGCCGGGTGGTCTTTGGTCTCTTTGGAAAGACTGTTCCAAAAACAGTGGATAATTTTGTGGCCTTAGCTACAGGAGAGGTAAGTGTCTGGAGCAGTGGTTGTGACCTCAGTGTAGCAGGGACAGCAGCACACTGGAGCACAGTGTGCAGCCCGTGTGGAGGAAGCCTTTACGCTGAGGACTGACTATGGATGAACCTGGAGATGAGATTGTCGTCTTATGAGGAAAGGGCCTGGAGCATCCCTGGGAGACTTTATCCTGGGATACCACTCAGGGTTTCAAGAAAACAAAAGTACTCTTATCCAGGTGTGGTGGCGTGCACCTGTAACCAGCACTGCACAGAGTGAGCCAGGAGGATCGCTGCAGTTTGAGACCATCCTGGGTTGCGTAGTTCAACACCAGCCTAACCTACCTGGCAAGCCTCTGTCTCATTGCATTGGGCCAGTAGGTGACCCTTTTTCTTTGTTTTCTTCCATCTGTTCTTGTGGTTAGGAGAGAAAGGAAAGACATTGTGTGACATAGGATCGTGTAAAGCTGGGACCTGTACACAGGCAGAGGAACATGGAGCCTTAGCCGTTCCTGTGTCTGTGCTGTGTGTCTGGCTGGCAGTAGTCTCTTGGGACCAGGAGTTGCCGTCGAAGTTCCTGTAGGGCCTGTTGGGTATCTGTGTGCCACCTCATGCCACTTCCTTGCCATCTCCTTCTTTGTAGAAAGGCTTTGGCTACAAAAACAGCAAATTCCATCGGGTGATCAAAGACTTCATGATCCAGGGTGGAGACTTCACCAGAGGAGATGGCACAGGAGGTAACCTTGGGTCCCTGGGGCAGCAGAGGTTGTTGACGTAGCCCCAGAGGTGGAGAGCTGGGCTGTATGGGGAAGCTAGGCGGCTTCTGTCACCAGCTGCAAGACAGGCCCCCCCCCCCCCTACAGTGACAGCTGTCGCCTGAGCAGAGGAGAGGGAGAAGAGGGGTCAGGTGGACCCACAAGGATCAGCTCTAGGAGATGAGCATGCAAGGCTGTGGAGGCAACCAAGGACAGACACATGGGTCAGCACAAAGCCTGTGTGCCCCAGCTTGAAGGCCCCAGTCCGGATCTGAGGCGGTGCTTTCCTTGGTGGTCAACACTAAGAATCACAATATTCAAAGAACAGAAAGGCAGACACCCTGGACTAACCACTTAGCTCCCCACCCTGCTGTTTCCTCAGACCCCGGGAAGGAGGCACCCAGGGTAGAAAGATCACCACGCAGCAGGGTGGGGAGCTAAGTGGTTAGTCCAGGGTGTCTGCCTTTCTGTTCTTTGAA